>PITA01005884.1:0-71685 GCA_004023965.1 Spilogale gracilis
GGTGTGGGGGCCACGGGGAAAGGGGCCATGGGCAGGCATCAAAAAGATAAGGGAGCTAGCAGCATGGGTTGAGGGAATTGCCTACCCCAGCCTCTCTCTAGATGGCGTCCAAAACTCGGAAAGAGAAATAATAGTTGGGTGAATTGAGGAAAGTGGTCAAAACTTGAAAAGGGGACTTATTTGGGAATGTGTTCTGGGTTGGTTTGTTTGTTTTCTCTCTTCTCCCCAGGGTTGTCCCAAAGTTGGAACTATGCAGGGGGTTCGGGCAACCAAATCTCTGACAGAACCCTCCTGGCTTTGGCCAGATGACCTGGAAAGGAGGCCCTGTGATGGAAAAATGTATAGAAAGGGGTTTGCAGGGGACAGTGGGGGGTTCATTTTCCTCTCCCAAGAGTGGCTGCAGGCACAGAGCACTCGGCAGATCAGCCAACAGCAACACAACTAACTAAAGTTTCTCCCCAAGTTGGGAGCAGGGGAAAGAGGTCCCTGTGGCCCAGGGTGTGGGGACAATCTCTGTGAGTGGTTTCCTCCTCCTTTCGTCTCACTGCTCAACCCTGAGCACAGCCCTGGTCTTAGGGAATTATAACCACGGCACTGTGAGCAGTTCAAACTCCAGAGAAACCCAGTGTTCCTGGCCAGAAGCCCAGGTGGGAAAAGGCTCTTAGGGGCAGGACCCTGTGGGAGGAACCCCAGAGAAGTCAGAGCCGGAGAAGGGGATCCCTTGCTTCTGCTCATGAACCAGTACAAGCCCCAGGCTCACCGCAGAGCTGCACAGACGTGGGACAGATCCAGAGGCTTTGAGTTCTGAGCTGCGGGAGAAGCCAGGGCTCAAGTCCCAGACTAAGCCCTAAAGAGCACCTCCGCGGGAGCCAAAGCAGGATGGCAAATGTTTTTAAAACTGCACTGAGGCTGGAGCCATTGCCTACAGAATGCAAGACAGAACTGGGCTGACTGTCTGGTAAACAAAGCAAAACAAACCCAGAAACAAACAAAATATATATGTTTGTATATATATATATATATATATATACAATATATATATATATTTCAAAAGGACCCAGAGTCTCACAACACAATGTCCCAAATGCCCAAAATCAACCCAAAAATATTTGACACGCAAGGGACTGGGAAAATATGATCAATTCTCAAGAGAAAAGACTGTCCACGAATGGCAACCGCCCAATGACACAGGTGTTGGAATTGTCAGACATATTTCTAGGAGCTGTTTTAACTGTGCTCCAGAAGGTAAAGGCAAACACCCCTAAAATGAAGGGCATGGCAGAAGTTCTCAGCAGAGGCACAGAACCTATAAAAAAAAGAAACAAGTGAGTATTTCAGAGCTGAAAAATACAATGCAAAAAATGCAATGGGTGAGCCCAACAGCAGGACGGCAACTGCCATGGGAAGTCGCTGTGTACTTGGTGGAATCAGCATTATCTGATCTGAAGAACAGAGAGGAAAGGAACTGCGCTTCAGAGGCCTGTGGGGCAATATTAAATAATTTCATATATTTATATGAAATATATACATAATATATAATAATTTAATAGAGAACTGAAATCCAGGACAAGACAAAGACACCAAGGTGGGAAATATACCTGAAGAAATAATGGGCCAACATTTCCCAAACTTGATGAAAGCTACACGTTGACAGATTCAAACAGTGCTCTCTTTCTGGTTATTAAACACAGACACACACACACACACCATTTACAGTGAGTGCCTCCAAAGGGGAGATTCACCAAAAATGTGAATGGCTGCAAAGAATGTAACCTTTAGCCTTCTGTTAGTATTGATGCATAAAAATAAAAATATTTCTCATTCTCATCCACTGAAATTCATATTCATTGCAAAAAAATACAGGAAGAGGCTGCTTTTTGACAGTCACAAATTTTGCATAATTACATTTTCTCCTCTTAGTTTTCATTCTTCTTGCCCAATAGAAATGTAGCCTAGTTTTATTTATTTTATGCCTTTATGTCTTTTATTCATTACTCTATCATACTTTTCTGCATCAAAACTATGTTTATAAACTTAGATCTAAATTCACTGGCCAAAAAAAAGCTGATTGTTACCATCGTAACTCTGAAACAACTTGTCAAAACAACACACATATTACAAATGTTGACAAATAATTAATAATTGCACATAAAAAAGTAATTTTTATTGGAAAACCCTCTCACGAGCACTTTCATTTTTCAATGTTTTTTTCATGCATATGTGGATGAGTAAATTTATTACTAGAATGAGTCAAGGTTAAACATCAATTTCTCAATTTTTGTTTTTATCAAAGTAAATGCTGGGAAATTATGTTCACATAAATGAGAACACGGGAATGGGTGACATTTTGTCATAGAAATGTCACTCCATTCTTTGAACTCCTGAATGTACTAAACATCACACGGTGAAGAAATATCAAAAATTATTTGAGTCATCAGTATAGGGAGAAACTGGGAAGACTGATTTGTGAGTTCCTTACCTCCTCTTCCATCTAGCTTATCTCAGTCCTTCACTGTCTTTGATGAGGGCCATTTATAACTCTGAAGGCATAGCAGTTAACCTGTAATAAGCTGATTGGAAAGCAAGTAATTATTGTCTCTAAGCACGTAAATAGTTTTAGCCTGTGAAAATTCAATTGACTTTCCTGTCCTAGTGTGGAAGAAGCCAGTTTGACACCAATTAAGCAAATTCATGTCAGCCTTCTCATCAATGATCTCCTTTGAATTGACTGTAGACCTTTGTCTAGTGGTTTAGTATGTTTACAAGTGTTCATTTTGGGACGCCTGGGTGGCTCAGTCAGTTAAGTGTCTGCCTTTAGCTCAGGTCGTGATCCTAGGGTCCTGGGATAGAGCCCCTTCACATAGGCTCCCCACTCAGCAGTGAGTCTGCTTCTCCCTCTCCTTCTGCCCCCTGTCCCCCTTGCTTGTGCACTCTCTCTCTTTTGAATAAATAAAATATTTTTTTAAAAGTTCATTTTTTATTTGTATGAGAGCCTTGATCGCATCCCTTTCTAAATTTGTCCTTTAATATGTTTACAATTTGATCAGATTGATCTTCAGTTTGTGTATGTATTTGTTTTTTTTTTTCAACAGAGATTTAGAAAACATATGATTTGTGATGACTGGCATTGGAATCACTCACTTTTTATCACCCCTAAAGCTGATATTCTGAAATGTCCCCCATTTCTGCCCTCCCCACTCCCTAGATGTTGGTATCCTTGGATAGTGCAGGTCAGTGAAAGAAAATAAGTTAGAAATAGGCCTTTTTCATAAAATGAATTAGAAAGATGGACTAGAGATACAGGTTTTTCTTAGGTAGAATGAGAGAAAGGAAAAGAAGGTGAGAGAGAGAACCTCCATCTCTGGGACATGCCCGCTCTCAAGAAGACTCATTGATAATCGTCCACCTTCCACTCAGAAGAGACACTGAGAGAGGGAAGGACCAAGGGAGAAGCTGTTCTGAAGCGGGATGGAAGAAGAGGGGCTGGGGGGCCGTCCACAGAGGGAACTGAGAACAGCAGAGTGTACCAGGAGAGCACAGAGTGTACCAGGAGAGCACGGAGAGACAAAGAAGCAGAAATGGAAATGAAGGAGAAATCAGAATCGCAACTTTAAGAATTCTGGCTAAATACTCGTGACCATGCACTGGACCCATGTCAATCTTCAGCCACTGCTTCCGGCATGCTAGAAGATACCAGGAGAAACTGTGTGTGGTCTACTGGACACCAAGCAACCAGCTGGATGGAGTCTTCTTCCCTCAACCTACCCTCAAGGCCAGGAGACCTGGCACTGAACGGGAGTGAGCACAAGTCCCAGACAGTGTTCAGTAGATGAAAAGACCATGCTCATATCTCACCAGCCCCTTACTTACACACTCTGAGCCCCTAATACATACATATCAGAATACATTGAATGGACAGCCTCGACGACACGTCAGACTATAATCAGACAGAAATATGCTTTCACCACTACAAAGCCTACTGCACTTGGTTCTGGAAATCCCAATTGGCTAGTTTTCTTAGCATAGTCCATTTTGACTGCTTCTTATTGTGTTAGAGTAATTGATTTATCTCATAAAAATCCAGAGACTCTGGTGGCACTTGGGTTCACAGTTGGGTTAAGCGTCTAATTCTTGGTTTCAGCTCAGGTCACGATCTCAGGGTCATGAGACCTGAGCCCCATGTCAGTGTCCAGGTTGAGCATGGAGTTCCCTAAGTTCTCTCTCCTCCTCACTCGGCCCCTCCTTGTGCTTGCCTATGTCCTACTATGTTTGTCTCGCCTGTCTCCAGCATCTAACTTCTCAAGGGACCACCCCTCTCTTCAGTACTGCATGGAGATCACCTAGCTTCAATCTCCAGAACCCCAGAACTCTCCCGCTCTTTTTCTTCTTTTAAGATTTTATTAATTTATTTAGGAGGGAGTGAGAGAAAGAGCACATGCATGAGAAGGAGAGAGAGGCAGAGGCAGAGAAAGAAGCAGACTCCCTGCTGAGATGGGAGCCCAATGTGGGGCTTGATCCCAGGACCCTGAGGTCATGACCTGAGCCAGAGGCAGATGCTTCACCAACTGAACCACCCAGGTGCCCCTCTCCTGCTCTTTAATACCCTATCAAAACTAGAATGATTTTAAATCAGACTTGTATATTGAAGAATGGCCTTTAAATTCTGAGAAGCTAGGGACTATGGGAACCTCAAGGTCACCTAATTTATCCTTCCATTAGGTAGATGTGAGTTTTTATCTTGGGACTACTGCACCTTCTTCACTTGGTTAAGTGGTCAATGAGAAGCTAGGATTATTAGATGTCTAATTAATGAGACAGGTCAGGTGAAATTATTATTAATCCATAATTATCAGAAGTTCTTTCTCTGGTTTTAGAACAGTTGCTATGTCCAGGCCTATATAGGACTGTATCCTGAAAAGGAAATTGTCCTCTTCATATAACTCCTCAGTAAAAGATATTTTCCGTGAGAAAGGGTCTACTTAAGAAAAACAAAATAATATGAAATTCCCCTTATATAAAAGCTCATGTAAAAAGATAAATATTGTGTGATCTCACGGACCTGAGGCACTGAGAAAAGGTAGGCAAATCCCTAGAGACAGAAAGTAGAATGGTGGTTGCCAGGGGCTGGGGAAGGAGGAACGGGGATTATCATTTGATGGGGACAGAATTTCAGTCTCAGGTGATTAAAAGGTTCTCGAGATGGACGGCGGTGATGGGCACACAACTTTGTGAACATACTGAATGCTGCCAAATCATACACTTAAAAATGAGAAAAACGGTAAATTTTATGTTGTATATTTTACCATACTTAAAACAGAAAAAACTTAGAAATTCCCTTATAGTGGCCTGCTCTGATGTTACAATGCTTCCTCTCTTCCTAAGCACAAGTAGAAATACCCAGGATAAAATTCAGAAATCTCACAGCCTGAGTCAGGGCAGGCTTAGAAATTGCCCAACGCTAAAATGCCAGGTTTCCAATTGGCTCGTTGTTACCATGATAACCAAACTAAGTCATGTTAGAAATACTGGTCTGCCCATCCAGGACACACATACAAGGAAACTGTTAGTAAGGTTTAGAAACCACTTATGGACCTTGCTGAAAGTCATGTCCCTTCGACTTAGTAAAATTATTACCTGTCCCATCCTAAACCCAAGCAATAAAAGGGAATGAAGATGCTCATGGGGTAAGTGGTCCTGCTGGGAAATCAACCAGACATTTTTAGATTCATGCTTCCCCACACTTCTGGGGATATCACATAATAGATACTGCAATTAGAATCTAAATGGAATGAGAAGACAGGATCTTAGTTCTATTCACTTGCTTTGGGGGAACGAAGAAGCTGGAGATATACCATTAATGTAGGAGTCAGAAGAAGAATCAACTTTTTCTCTTCTTTTTGTCATTAAAATATAGGATACAGTCACATTCACACAGAAGAACTCTTGCACATCTGTGCCAAGATACAGAGAGAAAAAAAGTCTTTACAGCAATGCACTTTGCAAAACGTGGGAACCAATCCAAATGCCCACCGATAAGAGAATGGATAAATGCCTTGTGGACTATTTGCCAACCAGTGCTACGTAGCCACCTGCAACAACAGAGACAATTCTTAAAAACTTAAGGTTGAGTTTTTTTAAAGTGAGATTATATACACCCCTTTTCTAAGTCAAAAACCAAGAAAACCTAAACAGCCCATTGTTTCGGAATGCATACATATGTCATAAAACAGTTTTACAAGAAAACCAGGATGTGCCTGGGTGGCTCAGTGGGTTAAAGCCTCTGCCTTCAGGTCATGATCTCAGGGTCCTGGGATCGAGGCCCACATAGGGCTCTCTGCTCAGCAGGGAGCCTGCTTCCTCCTCCTCTCTGCCTGCCTCTCTGCCTGCTCATGATCTCTCTCTCTCTCTCTGTCAAATAATCACATAAAATCTTTAAAAAAAAAACAAAAACAGGGCGCCTGGGTGGCTCAGTTGGTTAAGCGACTGCCTTCGGCTCAGGTCATGATCCTGGAGAGTCCCACATAGGCTCCCTGCTCGGCGGGAAGCCTGCTTCTCCCTCTCTCACTCCCCCTGCTTGTGTTCCCTCTCTGGCTGTGTTTCTCTCTGTCAAAAAAAAAAAAAAAAAAAAAAAAAAAATCTTTAAAAAAAATTAAAAAATTAAAAAACAAAAACAAACAAACAAAGAAACCCCAGGGATTGATTGACACAAAATTCAGGGTTGGAGGGACATGGGAAATGGTACAAGAGAAGAGCACAAAGATGCAATAGTAACAATAGGGTGGTTTGGTTTTTTTTTTTTAAATCTAGTTTGTGTTGATTCTCTTTAAATAGCTTTACTGAGATATAACAGGTAGGAGACTATTCACTCATTGGAATGTAGAGTTCAATGTTATGTGCAATCATCATTGCAGTCTATCTTGGAACATTTTTATCAGCTCAAAGAAAAACCCTATAGCCTGTGACTATCACCCTCCTACCCTCAAACCCCAGCCCTAAGCAACCACTAATCTACATCCTGTCTTCACAGATTGCCCTGTTCTGGACATTTTCACAGGAACAGAATTAAACAATCTGTAGTCTATCGTGACTCGTTTCTTTTACTTAGCATAATGTTTTGAAGGTTCATACACGTTTTACCATGGATCACTACCTCATGTCTTTCTATGGCCAACTACTACCCCCTTCTATGGATAAACCACATTTTATACACCCATTCATCAGTCAATGGGCATTTGGAGTACTTCTACCTCTTAGCTATTATGAATGGTGCTGGTATAAATATCTGTGCATAGGTTTTTGCGCAGACATATACTTTCATTTCTCTTGGATATATATACTGCGAGTGAAATTGCTCTGTCATATTCAGTTTAACCTTAGAGGAACTGCCAAACTGTTTTCCAAAGCAACTGTACCATTTGATATTCCACCAGCAATGAGTAGAAGAGTTCCAGTTCCTCCACAGCCCCACCAACACTTACCAGCTGGTTTTTTTATTCTAGCCATCCCAATGGGTATGAAGTGGTATCTCAGTGTGGTCTGATTTGTACCTCTCTGGTGAATAATAATATTGAGCATCTTTTCATCACTTGTTGGCTATCTGTATGTCTTCTTTGGAGAAATGGCTATTTAGATCCTTTGACAATTTTTATATTGGGATATTTATCTTTTTATTATTGATTTGTAAGAGCTCTTTATATTTTTTTAATACAAGCCCCTTTTCAGATACATAATTCTAAAATATTTTCTCCCATTCCGTAGGTTATCTTTTCACAATTATCTGGCTCTTAAACCCCAGTTTTTAATGCAGTGATGGTGGCCATTTGAATATAATGGTTATAGTTTACATATGCTTAGCCTGTTATTTTTATGTATAAAATGTTACTTAATTAATAAAAAACAAAACTTCATATATGCAGATGTCCATTGCAAAATATTCAAGGCAAAACGAAAAACTATAATACCCAAATAAGTTAATGCTACTTTTGAAGGTATGTAACAACTCTAGGGTATTACTCAGGCACTCAGATTATCTGGCCCATTAACCCCTTCAATGGCTTTTCTTCAAACTATTACCACACAGGCAAAAGTACCAAAGTCCTACCATCAGGACAACCTGCCCATTTCCCTCCCATCTTTATGTCTCCCCCTCCTCTCTCAAGCTAAGAATTATTTTTACATGTTTAAATGCTCGAAAAAAAACCAAGGAAGAATATTCACCGACTGGTGAAAATTATATGAACTTCAAATTTGTTGACACAGTATAAGGTTTGGCAAGTTTTTTGAGCCAAGGGCTAGAGAGTAACTAGGTAGGTTTTGCTGACCACCTGATCTCTTCAGAAGCTACTGAACTGTGCTGCAGCTTCAAAGCAGCCATAGAGAGTACACAAAGGAATGGTGTGGCTGACATTTATGAACTCTGAAATTTGAAGTTCATACAATTTTCACTGCGTCGAAACCCGAGCACCAAAAACCCATTTTCTACTAGTCGTGGCCACTCTGATGGTCACCCTCCTGATTTCTCAATGTCTTTTTCTCTTGAATAAATATGACACGTTGATTCTAATTTTATTAAGGATTTCTAGATATGGGAATTCACAGGACAGACTTTCTTTGCAAAATACACTTTATCTTCAAGAAGTCATGATCTAGCCACACTCAAGCTCTTGAGTTAATTACTTTAAAAAACTCTGACTCCCTGATCATGATCTGCTGTAAGTCAAACACAGTTCAGGGCTGAAAGAAGTTCCAAAACTCCACCCTCAGGGTCAAAAGCTTATAGTCTAGTTAGACTTTAGTAACTCTAAAAACAATTTTCCCAGAGATCACTCCACCGTCACAATCTTACATTATGTGAGCTCAGGTATTTTACCAAGAATTCTAAGGCACGTTCCTTAAATTAAAAGAAACCTATATATGCAGGAAAGAAACAGTACCTGCAAATAATTCTGGTAAACCATGCTGCCTGAGTCGCACAGGCTTCTGCACTGCCAAGACTTAACAGAACCCAAGGTTCTTGATGTTTTGCTAAATGTTCAATCTCCGCGTTGGCCAGTTTGGACCCAATCCTAGTTCCTGTCCTAAACGCACTCACGCGTATTTACGCATTTCACAGAATGCATCCATTCGAAGGCTGCTAAAAGTTGCAGCCTGTTTGTGATGCCGGACAGCACTCCGACGAGAATAAAGGAAAGGCCATCTGCACATGCAATTATTAGCCCTGAACGTGACGATAACTCGGCTACTCGCGCGGACAGTCTTCCACCCAAAGCAGCTGTGCGAGAGGCCCTGTTCCGGGCTGTCCCTCTTTGCCTCAGTTGCCTTTGCATTTTTTCTAAGTGACTCACTGCCTCTAGTCACGTTCTGCAGGCGAGCCAGGTCCGTTTCTTTCCAGCACTTTCCAGTCAAGGTGCGGTGGTCAGATCTAGCCCAGTCCCAGTCCGCCCTGTCTCCCCCTCTCCCTCCGTGGCGCTCGCTGCCCAGCGGCCGAGAACCCCCAAAGTTCCGACGGGCCTGGGGCGGCCGCGCCCGTCGGCTAGGCCCCGGCCTCTCCCGCGCGCCCCCCGCCTCCCCGCGCCCTTCCCCCGGGCGCCCGCCGCCGGGACAGGGCGGGGGCAGGGCGCCGCGGCGCTGACCCAGATGGGGAGGCCGCCCCCCCCGCAGCCCCGCCCCGCCCCGCGCGGGGCCCCGGTCCCCCCGCCCCGCGGCCCCCGGCCCCGCAGGTGCCCGCGCCGCCGCTCCCTCCCGCTCGCGCAACTTCCGAGCGGCCGGCCGCAGGGAGCCCCCCGCACCTGCCCGCGGCCCTCCCCACCGCGCCAGCCCGCAGCTCCCGGTTACCTGCCGGGCGTCCCGGGGTCCGGTCCCGGGGCCGCAAATCCCAGTCCGGCCACTCGCACCCTCCTCCCGCTCCCTCCTCCCCCCCGGAATCGGAGCCGGTGTCAGTCACGCTGCTCCGGGGGAGAGTCGCCGGCGGCTTCCGGGAGCTCCAAATACCGACGAGCGGAGGGGGGGCGAGAGGGAGGGCAAAGCCCCGCGGGTGCCGAGTGGAAATACAGGGGAGCAGAGAGGAGAGGGGGCTGGAGGAAAGGAGGGGCAGATGGGCCGTGGGAGACAGGAGAGGGACGTGGGGACGACAGGGGAAGGAAGAGAGAGAGCCTGCCAAGCGCCGGCTACGAAGAGAAATGCATTCACCGCATCAGGCAGCCTGGCGAAGAAGTCTGGAAAGATCCGGGAGACTCCTGGCTCCAAGAGCCACAAATGGGTCCTCAACGACTTTGCGGAGATACGATGGGTCCTTAGGAAGCAAGACAGGCCTGTGTGTCCCCCCATATGTGAAAAAGTGTCCCGGCCCTGGAGTGGGAGGTGGACATCTAAGGCATTAGCTAGGCGTCAAGCTCAGATGCATTCGGGTCTTGTAAAAACGTTTTCTAGTGTATTTTTAAAATGTATCCTACCTACAGCATCTTTAAAAGAGAATAAATGCCCAATTATTTAAAAACAAGCCTATCCCAAAGCACTGTACTTTTATGTCTGTTTGTGGCCATTTCCCCTTTATAATTGTAAAATTAGAGTCTTTTTACTTTTTTGTTAACATGGGTAGATGGGAAACATTGATTTTCAATTTTCATCATTTATTTCAATCTGAGAAAGTGGACTTGAAACTCATTGAATAAATGCCAGGAAAATAATTATAGAGGAGAGAAGCGGGGATGGTAATCGATACTTCTTAAAGCAAAATTTTCAAACAAGAAAATGAATGTCTAAAAAGCTAATATTTTCTGTCAATGGTAAAACTGCATCTAACTTGGTTCTGTGCCTTACAAGGCTCAGCTTACATGAAGGTCATTGTTATTACACATTACTCTTAGCCTACAGCGGAATGCCTCTTTGGTCTGCTTTGTCTGAAAAGAAGAGAAACAAAATGGCATAAACGTTGACAAAGGAATGCATACAGTGCATACATCTGAGAGGCAGCGCCATCCCTTTGTGCCCATGCCTTGCACTTGATAGGTATCTAATACATTTCTACTGAATGAATAAATGAATGGATGAAGTATATATGTATTTAGAATATTCATGTTCCAAGAATGTAAAAGGTAATATATCCATAAGAACCGATTTGTGCACGTTACAGGAAACATCCAAGGTTCCCAGTCTAATATGACTTCCCCCCCCTTAATATTAATATCAACAAATACCAATAGAGCATTTTCTTTAGCTGAATATATTTTGCCTCCGAGTATAAAGTATTATGGCGTATAAAGGTGAATAAGGCACAAATCCTGACCTTAGGTTTATAACATATTAGGAAGAAGAGAGTACAAAAATAACCACAAAAGACTGTAAAAAAATGTCCTAAGAGAAATATGGAAGATCTATGGTTGTGTAGACGAAAGGGAGGTTGCTTCTAGTACTAGGATTAGAGAATAGGGGCGCCTGGGTGGCTCAGTTGGTTAAGCGACTGCCTTCAGCTCAGGTCATGATCCCAGAGACCCGGGATCAAGCCCCACGTCAGGTTCCCTGCTCAGTGGGAAGCCTGCTTCTCCCTCTCTCACTCCCCCTGCTTGTGTTCCCTCTCTGGCTGTGTTTCCCTCTGTCAAATAAATAAAAAATCTTTAAAAAAAAAAGAGAGAGAGAGAATACATCCTGGTGGAAGTGAGAGTTGAATTTTCAAGCACAAATAAAACAATATAAGTGGAGGGTCTGGAGAGAACACTCATGATGAAAGAAACAGCAGGGACAAAAGTGAAGAGGTGATAAAGGACAGGGCAGGTCTGAAGGACAGGCAGTGACCTTAGCTGGGATGGAGAGTTGCAGGAGTCAGAGGAGGATTCTAGCTGGTGGGGGTTTTCAATCTTTACCTAAAATGATGGACCCCCCCATGGGGCAGCAGGCATGGGGAACTGTTCACAGATTTGGAGCTTCGCCTTGATAATGTTGATTTGGTGGTGTCATCTAAGATTGGGAAGAAATAAAATGCAGGGAAATCCTCTAAGAAACAATTCGCTAGTTTGGAAGGAAAAATAAATGAGTCTTAACCTGGTGCCTGAATTCTTCTTAGAACTAATTTCACCTAACAGCATAGGCCTACTGATCTATGTCCCAATGAGGCTAAGCCTCAGTGAACTCATCTTCCTAAATAACTCCCTAATTTTACTGTCTATAGTTTCCAACTAGACCAGAAAGTTCCAAGAAAGCAAGGATCATGTCTGTGCATAAGTTTAAGGCTATGTCCCCAAGGCTGACACAGAAAGGTTACTGCATACATATTTGCTCATACATGTTTTCTTTTGCAGGAATTGTTCTGAAGGTTATGGAATTGGAAAGAAGAGGATGGGAGCTAGGCTCTTCTCCATCTTTTCAGTCCTTCTTGAGATTCCAACCCAAACCTGCCATTCGTCTTAGCTGATGATCTCATTATATATAATACCAAGAGGCTGATGCCATGTGAACTCCCTTCTGCCCCCAAATTTCTCCTCTCCTCTTCTCTGCTCATTGTATTTCATTTGAATTAACGTCCCTTTCCTTGCCAAAGCTAGTAATATTCTTTTCTTATTCCATCTTGGGCTCTTACTCTTGCATCTGAGCCTCCTCTTCTCCATTGCTTTTGTCCCTGGGATAAACACTCCTGCTGCCGCTAGCCATGTCTGTCCCCGGGAGCTGATGACATGGCAGACACATGGCAAAGTGGAGGTGCCCCTTGTTGGAATGATTTAGTGTTCTTCTGCCTTTCTGTATACAGTGTAAGACTTTGAAATTATCTGTTTTAAGTGAAAGAATTTGCTAGAATCTTGATGGTGAGTAGATGACTCAGGATTTCAAAACTCACAATCTATAAAGCTCATACAAATATCAGGCAGAACCCAGACTTCCGTGTTCCTCTCCTAGAATCTACTCATGAGGTCCAAATATACATACAGTCTAACATACAGGAGGCTAACTGTCGCTGAGCTGGAGTGATGAGGTATCCCCTAAAGCAGTGTCACGATGGAAACAAATGAACCCGAGGAGACCCTCTTTCTTAAGCAGTGTCTGTGATGGTGCACAAAAGGCAATGGGTCTGTGGATCCAAGTGGTACCCTATATGAAGTTATGCTAGGGCCCCACATCTCTGGGAGCCCCACTCCACCCACGTGGCTGCTGAGACCCTGAGGCAAGACTATTGCCCCCATGCTGTCTGCCTTCATCTCCTTCCCCTGACTGGCAAATGGAAAGCACCCAGTGAACACAGTGTCCTTTTGGGGACCTTTCCTTGGTCCATGAAAAGGAAAGGATTTTGAAGATACGCCCTCCCAAAACATGCCTTCTCAAAAGTCAGAAGTTCTGAAGAACGTATTATCAGTGTACTCTGCGAGTTTGCATTTTAATAACTCCCAAGTGGAAAGTTATCAATGGCAATTTTACCAGTGGTCGATTCACACACTGTGGGTGCTAAAAGAGCAACTCTATGCAAACAGAGAACAATCCTCCTGGCTAACTCTGAGCACTTACCAGGGCCCAAGCTCTGTTCTAAGCATTTTAGACAGACTAACTCCCCAGTCTTGTGAAGTGGGTGCTGTTCTTATCTGCACTTTATAAAGAACCAAGCACAGAGAGCTTTAGCCATTTGCTCAGGATGATGAAACAACATTGGTAGTGGGATTTTGGATCCAGGAGTCTGGCTTTACTTTGTGCACTTCACCACTATGCTTTACATGAATGAATGGGAACAAATAGGAATGAATGGAAGACTACCAGGGGGGTGGGGGGGATGCCTGGCTGTCTCAGTCGAAGAAGCCTTTGACTCTTGATCTTGGGGTTGTGAGTTCAAGCCTCACATTGGGCATAGAGATTACTAAATAAATAAGTAAACAAACTTAAAAAAAATGTATCAGTGGATAATAACCAAAATGCTTACTACAAGACTAGATATCTGAACAGTTGTGACAGAGATTAATGTCTACACAACATCAATAATATCTAGGAATAAAACTGATACCCCGCTTCCGCTGAGCTGATGTAACAGGAATGAATAAACCTGACTAAGGAAATGATGGAACTTCATGGTATCACAGAGTGAGCTGTGCAGAGAAAGGGGGGCAGGTGAGTAATACTCCCTTGAATTCGTGAGATATGGACAAAGATAAATTATATAAGTTAAATGTCACCCCGTTTCTGTGATATGAACTCCCTCAGCAGAGGGAACCGTGAGTCATCGACTGCTTGGATGAATGGGTTCTTTAGGAAACCAAGGTAGCTCAACTCTCCTAGAATCAGCCTGACCTTCTGTCTTTCCATTGGAGCATTGGAAACTTGTGCCATAGAAGTAAAAGAGCCTGGAAATAAATTTTAAATATTCCAACCTTTTGTCACCTGAAGATCCTTAGTAAGCATTTCTCTCTTATCTCCCTCCATATGTCCCAACCCAGCATCTAAGAAAGAGAGAGAGCTCTTTGATGGCTGTGCTACCTGGTCTGATCTTCTCTGATATGGAGTTATACTGAGCTTGACCTGGACTGAGCAGCTACAAAGTATAGAGGAGCCCGTCACATCACATGGCCTCTGAGACGCCCCCTCCACCACCAACCACACACACCTCCCCCCACCCCCTGTGGCTACATCTTGCCCTTGGTCACATGGTTCTCACGCCTGGAAACAAATTGGAGGTGGCCTCACACAGCCATCTTTTTTCCAATGTGAGGATTCTTAGTCATTATTTTGATTGTCCACCCATAAATGAGGGGGGTGAAAGAAGGGTGAGCATGGAAGTTGAGTGATGAACTATAAATAGAAGAAAGTAAAGGTGAACATCAGTTTCCCGAGCACCGCAGACACCCAAAATGACACTTCTTACGTGCTCAGTGAATAGAGATTTTTAACCTGGAATCTCTAGACCGGCTTCAGACCTCTGTGAGCTCCATGAACTAGATGCAATGTTTTAGGCTACCACATTTATCTGAGAAGATGATCCATTGCTTTTGTCCTATTTTTTTTGGAGTCAACTCTGAAAAAAACTCAGATCAGTGTCTAAACATTGATGAAGACATCAGTGATTTACAGAAGTGCAAAATAGAGACAAATGATTCCTCCCTGCCTTTGCTCTCTGGGTCCCACAGCAAAGCCCATATCTCAGTGTCAGATGAGCACAGGCTGTATTTCTCTCCGGAGCCCAGGCCCAAGGCAGCTTCGCTTAGCCAAATCATGCATGCAGATGGTATTTGGTAGGTTTAACCTTTGGAGAGTAACTTCTTTTTTTAAAGAGTGTCTCGTGATGGTCATACCCTAACTCCAAAGGATAATTTACTCATCTCAGGCAATGAGGTGGGCAGGGGTGAGGTTCAGGGACATTTGAGAAGATGAAGGGGCTAGTGGACACCACTCAAATCACAGGGCCTGCCTCTAAGAACCCATAAGATGATTCTGCATGAAAATTTTATTTTCTATTTAACTAGAAATAGAGAAAATTTTATTTTCTATTTAACTAGAAATAGAGAAGACCGCTGGTCTTAAACCTAAGGATTCTTTTTATATTCCACTGAGCTATTCCTAAATACTCCAGTCCACATGAATCCCTTCCTTCATTGAATACCTTTGAAATTGATAGTTTATTCATTAAATTAGAAAGAAATTTCCCTCGTAAATATTTTTCTCTGCTTTTTACTTCCCAAGTCTTCTCTATCTGTATTTAAATGCCTAAAAGCAAACCATACATATCTCAAATTTATTTTATATCATTATACACCACTAAGGAAAAGGCCCATAGTCTCTTCCTCTTGAGGCATGTTAACAAATAACCTCTGTTTACCTGTTAGCCAGGTATCCTCGTGCTGGGCACACCTGTGATACACAGTGACCCTAACTGAGGACGGAACATCAGTGCTTGGTACACAGTTTCATTGATCTGCTTACTGACGCAAATCCAGGCCTAAAGTCACAGCTCAGAGAAATAGACAAGTTTGTCCAGAGTGGAGGGGGGGATAAGCAAACTTTTGCAAAAAATGTTTAATGTGTTTTTTAAAATTCCAGTTATTGTGAAGGAATAAGATAATGGCTTCCAAAACAAATAAGAGAAAAGCCCGATTCAAAAGTTTAGAGACAACCTAAGGGAGAGCGATTACCCAAGAGAACTTAAGAGTTCTGGAGGCCCATTTGAACCCAGAGTGAGTATTTTTCACTAAGCACAATATGGCATTTACCTCTTGTACTCTGAGTATAAAGAAGGTTTGAGTAGGTGAAATTGCCAAAGGCTGATGGTTAGACAGGAGTTTTTTAGTAAAATGGCAAGCTAACTTTTCTTCATTTTGATATAGTATCTTAAAATAATGAAAATAGAGAACAGATAAAAATAATCACATCATCCTAACACAATATGCAAGTATTTTTCTTTCGTATCTTCTATGTGATGTATTTTGCAGTGGTAAGTTAAAAGCGACAGTTACAATAGAGAATTAGATTTCAGTTTTTAAAATAAGATTTTGTTTATTAAGTGGAATACTCCTGCCTCTCTCATTTAATTATGGCAGAAGTAAGTACTTACGTTCCTGCTACATGATAAGGCTGCTAATGATGGCAAAGGAAGAAAAACTGAGGTGTATGGAGAAGTCTAGCTAGAACTTCTCCAAAATTAACAACCCCCTGTTAAATAAATGTTAAACTATCCATCCACCTGGCACATGGAAATCTCTCACTAGATATAGGCTCTGTATTGTGGTAACCAACACCAAAGGAACAATCTGGAAAATATGTATCGTCTCGAAGAAACTTTCCTTGTTCGAAATAATTTTAAACAAGAAAATAACAATCAATAATGTCTTATGAATTTAATGTGATATATATGTATGTAATGTATATTTAGTATGTATTAAATACAGAATATGTTTAACACTTACAAAATAAAGAGTGGGCTGACCCATAATTTCATGGAATCTCTACGTTGGCAAGTGGAAAATTCCAAACTATAACTTTCCTTCCAAGGAGGTATATTCCTAGTCAGGCCACCTGAAAAAAAATTTTTTTTAAGATTTTATATATTTATTTGAGAGAGAGTGAGCATGGGTGGGGTGGGGTGAGGGAGGGAAGAGAGGCAGAGGCAGAAGCAGACTCCCCACTGAGCAGGGAGCCTGAAGAGGGGCTCCATCCGGGACCCCTGGGCTCATGACCTGAGCCCAAGGCAGATGCTTAACTGACTAGACCACCCCCCTCGACCCCTGAAAACTTTTTACAGTGAACAACTGTAGATATCCAAGTTTCTGCCTGTTTTAGTTCACCCCTCATCAACAAAACCGGAAGGGTTAACTTCACATAATTTTCCCGGCCAGATTGCATAGTTGGAAGATAGTGTTCTATTAATTTTCAAGCATTCTTCAGGTTTGATTTGTTCTTTTGTTTTTGAAACAATGAAATCTGGATTAAGTATGTTGTAATGGTCTCAAGAAAAATAATAAGCCTGACTTAAAACCTGACCCTTCTTCCTGACATCTCAAATGTCTGACATCGACAAAAATGTGATCCAGTTGCTTCTCATCAGATGTAAGGGATAGAGTCATGAGTTATTTAGATGTCTGATCTCCACGAAAGGAAGATCTATGAGCCATCTTTCCCAATTCTGCTCAGAGCAGTGAGCATTTGTCCCCTCCTCCTCTCCCCCACACTTCCCATCCTAGATTATCTCCATCATCCTGTGACTGAAGGAGAAAATAACTCCCCAGCTGTCAGCAGCTTTCTCAGCTGCCAACACAAGAACCTGATCACACAGAGGGAAATTCCTGAATTAAGGAAACAGAGTCACCGTGTACACTTTTGGTTACACCATCTGGTGGTAGTAGTGTGTGTGTGTGTGGGGGGGTACCTCTGCCGGCACCCACCAGTGCTCCCGGAAAGATGCCTGAACCTTCAGTAAAGGCTTGGCTTTCTTAGATTATTCTTTGAGCTTCTGCATTACTGTTCTTTTGAATGAGATCCGATGTGGGGCTAAACCATTAGCATCTGGGTTTCATATGATAGACAGTGTACCTTGTTCATCTTATACCATTTCAGAAATTCTCTGTGTCCTCTGGAATCTGTTAATACGGAACTGGTGGTAAGAGGAAGGGAGCACCTCTAAGTGAGGAGTAGGACCTTGTTTAGCCTCAGCTCTTTCCCCAGCTTCTACTTTTGAAGGATCAGTAGAGCTGGAGGCTAGAGAGAGTAGAGGTGCAGGGAATGACAGAGAGAGGCCAGGACACATGGATCCATCTGATAGGGGCATGGAGGGAGGCTCTGGAGGAGGCAGCAAGAAAGGTGTGGGTGCTGTGCAGGGTGGAGAGGATGGGCAGAGCGGGAGTCGGGACCAGCCCATGCTGCCGATGTTGGTGGGGAAAGTGACTGGCCAGGCTGCAGGTGCCACTGGGGGCATGGAACCAGCACCTGGCTAGAAGAAACACTTTCCGGTCCACCATCCATGTCCACAGGGCAGGTCTCACCGAAAGTTGTCCTGAATCGAAACCAAAGGAGCTTAGAGAGGCTACACTTTAGTTTTCCTGTTTTAAGAATGATAAAAGCATTCATGGGTGAAAGTCTGCATTTTTGGATACTTTAATCAGTATCTTACAACAATTTCATGGATTTCTCCCAGTCGTGATGAAATAATAGTGTGTGAAAAAAAATCAATGTAACTTCTGCAAATGCCATGAATGGGAAGGGGGAGAATTCTGCAGCACAGAGTGGGGCAGAGTTTCTAGTTCCAGTTTCTGGCATGCTTGGAAGAAGGAGAATACTGGGGCTTAAATCTAAATTGACTAAAAAAAAAGGATGAATACCTTACTTCTCACAGATGTAGCAATGAAAATTCATCCTTCATTCAACGAACTTGATCTTCAGACAAGTCGTGAATGATTTACTATAACCTCATAAAAAGTGTCAAAGAAATGTGTAAAATATGACCAGGCTGTCCACCTTTTTTAAAGAGTAACTACAGAAGTTCCGAATAACCATGCAGTGCTGTCTAAACCTATCTAATGATCAATGAAATTATAATTCTATACTTGAGATTTGTTTGGATTAAGTACATTTTGTAAGATGATTCAACTACAGAATGAAGCTCTTTTTAGAGGCATGAAAAACCTGTATTTTAAAATCTGATAACTATATTTTTCTTTATTCTAAACTTTTTAAAGCAAGATTTACTTATTTTATTTTATTTTTTATTTTTTTTTAAAGATTTTATTTATTTGACAGAGAGAAACACAGCCAGAGAGGGAACACAAGCAGAGGGAGTGAGAGAGGGAGAAGCAGGCTTCCTGCTGAGCAGGGAGCCCGATGTGGGACTCGATCCCAGGGCCTCCAGGATCATGACCTGAGCGAAAGGCAGTTGCTTAACCAACTGAGCCACCCAGGCACCCCCAAGATTTACTTATTTTAGAGAAAGAGCGTGTTCGTGCCCAGAGAGGAGGGGCAGAGGGACAGGGAGAATCTTAAGCAGATGTCCAAGCCCAATGGCGGGCTCCATCTTCCAACTCCAATCTCATGACCTGAGCTGAAACCAAGAGTCGGTCACCTAACCGACTGTGCCACCCAGGCTCCCCTCTTTATTCTAACTTCTATAACTCAGAAGACATTCCTGCGTCTTTTCCTGTATTCAGAAATTCTTCAACAAGTCCGACGTTGTCATTAATAAGGATTGTAATGAAAAGTAACTCTAATTATAACCCTCTTACAATCTAAAAACAACTGATGTCAGGAAGTTGTGGGTTACTGCCATGTTTAGTCATCGTCTTCTGGAGTACATCTAAACTTGAATAAAACTTGCTAAGAACAACAACACCACAAGCCTTTCATTTATTTTGATCTAATTCCAAACATCTATTGAGAGCTTTGTGCCCTCCCACCTCCCCGAAGACAGAGAACTGGTTGCAAATTGGAGCAAGTCCTGACATAGATTTGCATTTTCCAGGATTCTTCAAAGCACCAGTAAGAGCTCCATGGCCTCCCACAGAGTGGCCCAAAATAACCAATTTTCCATGGTCCACTGGAAAATTGGCATTTATCAGGGAAGGAAGCTTATTCATTATGTAAGGGTACATTCTGTAGATAGTTTTTCAACCATCCACATAAAATCCAACTCTAGCGCCAAAGTCCCAGAGCTCATTTTTCCCTCATGTCTGAAGCAGTGATGACAGACCATGTGCCGAGCCCATTAGATGAAGGCTGAGTCACTGTAGCATTTGCTCTGTGCATGTAAAGATGTGCAGCCAGTGGAATTCAGCGACTCTCCTCGTGCCTGCCTTTCGAAGCCAGCAGACAGCAAATTTCATTTTGCATGTGAGTTTAAACCTGTCATGTTCGAACAGTTTCAGCAAGCCTCCAGGGAGCAGCGCTGTCCGAAAGAATTTTCTGTAATGACATAGGTGTTCATCTACCTTTGATTTGAAAAGTTTAGGTGTTCTTCCCTCCTCCTCCTCTCCTGCTTCATCTCCCAGAGCAGAAGCCTCCGCCACCATTGCCAGGAATCATCTTGATATTATCAGTTACCTTTTGGTGAGGATGGAAAAACTCAGATAGTGCTCAGACGGGGAAACAGACTAATAGCCTCACGTGTTCGAGAGCTGCTCTGTCCAATATGGTAGCCACTAGACACATGCTCTGTCCAATATGGTAGCCACTAGACACATGCTCTGTCCAATATGGTAGCCACTAGACACATGCGCTATTATAATTTAAATTTGTTAACTAAATTTATAATTTAATTAAAATAAAATAAAATGAACAATGTAGCTCTTCACTAGACATATTTCAAGGGTTCAATAGCCGCATGTGGCTAGGGGCTAGTATTTTGCAGCATTGGCCATTGGCTAGGAGAAAGAGAGTTGAGAGGGGAAAAGGCCATCCTTAATAACTTAAACGGCACATCTCTGGCGCTCTTTCTCATCATCACCATCATCTGATGCCTCTAAGTCTTAAAATCCACAGATCTACAGTCTAAACTCATCAACAGAAAATAAAGTTAAGCTTTATTTCTTCATTTGACAGGTACGTTTTGAGTATTGACACTAATTTCTTATTACTTCTATTTTTATTTATTTATTTTATTTTTTATGTTTTATTTATTTTTTAAAAAGATTTTATTTATCTGACAGAGAGAAACACAGCTAGAGAGGAGGTCACAAGCAAGGGGAGTGCGAGAGGGAGAAGCAGGCTCCTCGCCTGAGCAGGCAACCCGACGCGGGACTCGATCCAGAGTCTCCAGGATCATGATCTGAGCTGATGGCAGACGCTTAACGACTGAGCCACCCAGGTGCCCGTCTACTTTGATTTTTATTGTTTATTTTTTATATAACCAAACGACCCTATACCTTTCCCCCACCCCCCGCAATCCTCAGTTTGTTTCCTGAAATTAAGACCCTCTTATGGTTTGTCTCCCTCCCCAGTCCCATCTTGTTTCATTTTTTAATAAATTTATCAAAGTGGTGAGTTATTGAGTTTTTTTAAATATATGAAATAAATAACTTCAAATTTTATTCCATGGAGAGATCTGAACTAGGAGAATTAAAAAGAAGGAATGGAGGAGGCAGATCTTCTTTTTTTTTTGTTAAGATTTTATTTATTTATTTGATGGAGAGAGAGATCACAAATAGACAGAGAGGCAGGCAGAGAAAGAGGAGGTAAGCAGGCTCCCTGCTGAGCAGAGAGCCCGATGTGGGCCTCGATCCCAAGACCCTGAAATCATGACCTGAGCCAAAGGCAGAAGCCTAACCCTCTGAGCCACCCATGTGCCCAGAGACAGATCTTCTTATAGATCCAGAAACAATCCTCTTCATATTCTGGATTACTCTGTAGTTGTTTGGAAAATCTACTATCCTTATATTTCATATATGAAGCCCTATAAAAGGCTTAATAAAGCATACTGATGGTTTTGTATAAAAGAATTTGTTTAAAGTTAACTTTAAAAATATTTTAAAAAATAAACACCCTCTTGACAAGCTTTAAATACTACATAAAGAATAAACATAAGAGTACAAATCTTTTTTTTTTTAAAGATTTTATTTATTTTGACAGAGAGAAACACAGCCAGAGAAGGAACACAAGCAGGGGGAGTGAGAGAGGGAGAAGCAGGCTTCCTGCCGAGCAGGAAGCCCGATGTGGGACTTGATCCTGGGTCCCCGGGATCATGACCTGAGCCGAAGGCAGTCGCTTAACCAACTGAGCCACCCAGGCACCCAAGAGTACAAATCTTATCCCACACCAGCTACTACAAATCCTTTCCATTTTGGGTACTGTGCATAATCATGATTAAGAATATGTGTCCGAATATTTTTCAAAAATGACTATACCTAAAATAAGCACAGCTAAAGATGTTCAAGATCAGTCATTAAGGAAACGTGAATTGAAAACATAATGAAGCACCATCCTTGAGAATAGTAAAATAATAATTAAAAAAAATACTCCAATACCAAATCCTGGTAAAGGTGTGAAACAATTAGAACTCATCCACTGGGTATGGGAAAGCAAAATGGCATGGCCATTTTAGAAATAACATGTGGCCGTTTCTCATACTGCTAAGTATATACGACCCACTAGTCATGCCCCCAGATATTGACCCAAATGAGACAAAACTTACATTTACATGACAACCTAATCATAGATGTTTACAATGGTTTTACTTATAAATACTAAAATCTGGAAATATCCAAAGTCCTTCAACTAGAGAACGGATCCACAAACTAAAGTCTATCTGTCTATATAATGAAATATTGCTGAGTGATAAAAAGGAACAAACTACTAGATCTAGCAACAGGGCTAGATCAAAATACTCAATGTTAGCTTAAAGGAGTCAGATTCAAGAGGCTGCATACTGCATAATTCCATTTGTACAATATTCTGGTGAATATAAAAGTGTATAGGATAAAACAATATATCACTGGTGGCCAGAGGTTGAGGGTGAGAATCAGAGTGGACCATATGTGGCACAGGAGAGATTTGTGGACTGACACAACTCTGTCTCCGTTGTGAGATCAAACAATTGTATGTATTTGTCAAAAACACTCAAAACAACACACTAAAAAGTGTAAATCTTACTGCATGTAAATTGTATTTTAATTTTTTAAATGGTGAAAAATACATTACAAGAAGTGCCTAGGCATCTATAAGTATGTGTGTTTATGTGTGTATCCCTTTTTGGTTCTGTTATACAAAATAAAATAATAGTAGAAGTTTAATCTCATCACTTGCTTTTTTCATGAAACAGAGTATCTTAGATAGCTTACATGGGTAAATTGGAATCAAAGAGTGGGGGACATTTCATTTTTTTCCAAATTTTTCCTAGTTGACAATATTGACACAAACATACCTATATGTAGAAGTTTTTTTTTCGGGTGTTTCAGAAAAATTGTGTGATAAATTCTTTTAATTATAATTGTTGAGCCAAGGAATATTTCATACAAATATGAAAATTTGTAATACACATTGCCAATCATCCACTGAAAAAGTGAACCAAGAGATTAAAGGAACAATCAATAAAATTAAATGATTACGTGAAGAGGACAAATAGCAAAGAGATAAAAACAAAACAAAATTGTGTGTGTGTGTGTGTGTGTGTGTGTGTGTGTGTGTTTTCAGTTCTGAAATTTGAAGGATTCAGAAAATTGTGACACCATTCACAGAAATAGAAAAAGCCCCAAGTCATGGAGGATTAGTGACAGGAAGGGAAGGCGATGCACTGACTTTTAGACCTGTTGCATTTGTGGTGAGTGGAGAATAGCCAAACGACATGTTTAATGGGTGATTAGAAAAGTGTGTCTGAGTCCAAACAAGTGTTCTGGGACAGAAACACAAGTCCCTTAGCTATTGCTGAAGATGTGATAATTGACATAAGAGCATATAAGATCTGGGTTTCCAGCATAAAGGGAAGAAATGCAAATAACAGAGAGTTGAATCTCAAGGAAGTCCCTTATTCAAGTCTGGAAGGTCAAAGAGGAAAAAGAAAAAGAAACAAAGTTACAACAGAAAAGAATCCAGAGAGAACAGCCTTCTATATAGGAACCAAGGACAGAGAACTTCAAGGAAAAAGGAAGTGGTCCCCAGTACCTTATACAGAACAGCTCTCAGAATGAGAAAGTTGCACCAGCTTTCCCATAACTGAACAAATCCTGTGAGGGATGAATGAATACATTTCTTCACAACCGAATACAGAACACAACGGACTACTGAAAGTAGAGGAGGATGAGGGCTGCTGGGAAAAAGATAGATCACTTAATCACTCTCTGGCAAAGGTGAGATGAGATACTGGTGGAATCCCGCCTGCAAGGGGTAATGGAAAGTGAATTGTGAGAAAGTTGTAACAGGAGGCAAGAGCTCCGAAAAGAGGAAGGTAGAATGGTGGCTTGAGGGCTGAAAGGTGGTGATCTCAGAACAGCTATGCCTTTGTCACTGGGAGTCAGTCCAGAGCCTTGGTTCATCTATGTCTTACTCAGAGAAAAGACTTGCAGCCAACGGAAGTCACAGAGGTGAAGGCTAAAACTTGGACGACTGAGATCCAGACACATGAGATGTTAGTTATAATCCTCAGGGTAACTACAGAAAATAACTAAAAATATATAGTTTTAAAAGTACTACAATAAAACACAGGAAAATGTCTATTTCATGCAGAAGAAGGCAATAGTGGGTAAATATAGGAACCAAAAATGACAAAAGGCATACATTGACGAAAGTAAATTGGCAGACATAAATCATATCTTATCAGTAATTACATTAAATATCTATGGAGCAAACACTCTAATCGAAAGACAAATATTGGACATTTTTTTCTTTTTTTAAGATTGTGTTTATTTATTTGAAAGAGAGAGCGAGAGAGAGAGCATGAGCAGAGAGCAGAGAGCAGAGGGAGAAGCAGAGGGAGAGGGAGAAGCAGGCTCTCCACCGAGAAGGGAGCCAAACCAGGGGATTCGATCCCAGGACCCCGAGATCATGACCTGAGCCAAAGACAGACATTTAATCGACTGAGCCATCCAGGTGCCACTGAAAAAATGGGTTTTAAAAATGATCCAAGTGCATATTTCCCACAAGAGGAACACTTAGATTCAAACACACAAGTAGTTTGAAAGAAAAGAGTGGAAAAAATAATACTGTGCAAACAGTGACCAAATGAGAGCTGAGAGCTGTCATTGCTATACTAGTAATAGGTAAAGTAGACTTTGAGACAAAAATAGTTACTAAAGAAAGAGAAGGGAGTTCTCTATTGTGGAAAGTGTCAATGCAGAAAGAAGATATAACCAATGGAAACATATACAGCTAGCAATAGAGCACCAAAACGTGAGAAGCCAAAACTGACTTTTTTTTCTAGAATGGACAATAGTTGGAGACTTCAATATCCTACTTTCAATAATAGAGAGAACAACTAGAAACAACAAAGAAGTAAAAGACTTGAACTACACTATAAACCAGCTTGAGGGGTCCCTGTGTGGCTCAGTTGGTTAAGCATCTGCCTTCAGCTCAGGGCATGATCCCAGGATCCCAGGATCGAGCCCCATGTTAGACTCCCCACTCAGTGGGGAATCTGATCTCTCTCCCCCTCTGGTTCTCCCCACTGTTTGTGCTTTTGCACTTTCTCTGTCTCTCTCTCAAATGAATAAATAATTTTAAAAAATTTTTAAAAAGAACATCAACTTGATCTAACAAATATCTTTAGAACACTCTACCTAAAAACAGGAGAACAGAATACACAGTCTTTTCAATTATACTTGGAACATGTTTCTAGAGAAGGCATTTTATCTAGGATAGAACATATGTTAGGCCAAAAAATCCCAAGCTTTGATGAATTAAAGGGATTGAAATCATATAAACTGTGTTTTCTGGCTGCAATGGAATGAAATTAGAGATTAATAGCGGGAGGAATTTGTCACATTAAATATTCCACTCCTTAATAACCAATGAGTCAAAGAAGAAATCATGAGGGAAATTAGAAAATACTTGGGATGAAAGGGGGAAAAAAACCCACACAATGAGACCAAAGTTAAAGGATGCAGCCAATGAAGTTATTATAAGGAAATTTATAGTTGTGAATGTCCATATAAAAAAAAAGAAATCAACCAATAATTGAAATCTACCTTAAGAAAAGAAAAAAAATATCATGAGACTAGCTGTGGGTTTTTATGAATGGCCTTTATTATGTTGAGATAGTTTCCTCTCATTTCTAGAATGTTGAATGTTTTTATCATGAAAGGGTGTTGAATTTTGTCCAATACTTCTTCTGCATCAGTTGAGATGAGGGTTTTTTTTCATTCTATTAATGCGATGTGTTATATGACACTAATTAATTTTCATATATTGAACTATCTTACATAGTTTTTTTTTGGTCTGCAAACTAGCTGAACTAGTAGAATATCTACCATAATAAATAATTTAGACTACTTGAGAAGTCATTCCTCTTTGCATGTGTTTCTCTTACTTATAATTTTTTTCTTATAAGATTATTTTTAATGATCACAGAAGGCCATTATTTTCATTTTATGTAACTTGAAGTATTTTGGAAAGGCATGAAATGAATTGGTAATAAAAAAAGTAGAATGAACTATTTGGAGAAACTACTTATTACTTTAAAGAAAACTCTTGAGATGATTTCAAACTTGTGAAACAATGTAATTATATAACACTTTAATGGATCCATTCAATTGTGATGATAGATATGTAATTTTCTCATTCTGGAAGTTTTTAAGCTCTTGATATTTTGAAATTTAACTTTCTCTTTAAAAGTGATAAAGCTGGCATAGTTGTGTCAAGTGATATCCTCAACAGTCCTACAGATGATCGGAGCAGTGAAGGGTGCCTTTGGAGTACCACTCTTCAAAACAAAGATAACCCAAGACGCATCTAATTTAAAATTTTCCAGTAGTCGTATTTTTTTAATAGTAAAAAAAGGGTGAACTTAATTTTAATGTTTTGTTTAACTCTGTATATTCTAAATATTACTTTGACATGTAATCATTTACTTTTCTGTGAAATTTATTTTTGAGATTCTTATTTGTATGAAATCTTTAAAACACAGTACGCACTTTATACTACAATACGTCTGAAGATATATTAGCCACATCTGAGTGCTCAATAAAAACATGTACCTTGGGTTGTGGTACAACTTCAAAGGTCTACACTTACTGAATTTATAGTTAGCAGAATTTTTGCAGCCATGAGATCACATTATAGGATACTTGGCTATATCTTAACATAGTAACTGTAGGGACGCCTGGGTGGCTCAGTTGGTTGAGCAACTGCCTTCGGCTCCGGTCATGATCCCGGAGACCCGGGATCAAGCCCCACATCGGGCTCCCTGCTCGGCGGGAAGCCTCCTTCTCCCTCTCTCGCTCCCCATGCTTGTGTTCCCTCTCTGGCTGTGTTTTTCTCTGTCAAATAAATAAAATCTTTAAAAAAAACAAAACAAAAAAAAAAACCCATAGTAATTGTGAAGACCCTCTTAGGGAGGGCAAGACTGAGCGTCAATGAGAAATGGTTATATCGCTATTTACTTAGTATTTGGGGTCTATTGCCAGCCCTCAGAGTCCTTGGATAGACTGTTTACTTACAATCACAGGGTTTTTTTCTGATTTTTTTTCTTTTTTATCAGAAAATTGGGGCCCATTTAGTATTCAGCATAGTTGCTACTCATTTCCAATTTATAATATGTGGCCCCAATTAGACACTCTAACTTTTTTTTTTTTAAGATTTTATTTATTTATTTGACAAAGAGAAACACAGCCAGATGGGGAACACAAGGAGCGGGAGTGAGAGAGGGAGAAGCAGGCTTCCCGCCTAGCAGGGAGCCCGATGTGGGACTCCATCCCGGGTCTCCGGGATCATGACCTGAGCTGAAGGCAGTCGCTTAAGCAACTGAGCCACCCAGGCACCCCAGAGACACTCTAACTTTTAATAGGTACACGGATACTCAAATGATAAAAAGGCATGCCATGGAAAGTCTCTCTCTTACCCCGTCTCCTACCATTCCCGTCCCCAAATCTCTAGTGCATACTCATTGTCTCTCATTTATCTTATATAATGAAGCTTTAAGCTTTAGGACAGTTTTTTGAGTCCTTCTCAAGGCTCTGGGTAGGGTCCCCACAATGTGTTCACAAAGAAACCTATTTCTGTAAGTGTTGCAAACATAAGATATTTTCAGCTGTGGCAAGATCGTTGTCTCTTTCCACTCCAACTTTCCCTCCATTATGTCTTCCCTCATTTGGGTGGGGGTGCCATGGTTGCCGGCAGTTCTGTAATGCAGCCAGAGAGAAGTTGAGTCAGGGATACATTGGGATATATTTATGTGGTTATAACACTTTCATGCAGAGTTATTGATAGCTGTTGTGATATAATTTTAGGAATATCTCTACTGTTTCACAGTGAATCACTCCACTTTATGACACATAGGCCCACGGCCAGAGACTGTATCACCACATGGACACGTCATAGTTTATACAACACTGGAAAAACATGTATCGTGGAGGAAAAACAAAATCTGAAATGTTGGGACGCCTGGGTGTCTCAGTCAGTGAAGCATCTGACTCTTAGCTTCAACTCAGGTCATGACCTCACCATCGGGATCCAGCCCCCAGTCCAACTCTTCTCTCAGTGCTGGGTCTGCTTCAGATTCTTTGCTCCTCTCCCTCTGTCCCTCCCTGCCTGTGCTCTCTCTCTCTCAAATAAATAAATAAATAAAATCTTTGAAAACGAATTTGAAATGTAGAGTCAAAAATAGTCTGTGGCAGAGGCACCTCGGCGGCTTAGTCAAGTGACTGACTCTTGATTTTGGCTCAGGTCACGATCACAGGGTCGTAAGATCAAGCCCACACTGAGCATGGAAACTGCTTAAAACTCTCTCTCTCCCTCTTCCTCTGCCCCTTCCCACTCTCTCTCTCAAATAATTAATTTAAAAAAGAGCTTTACACCATCAACAAATGTGATTGTTTCCAGAATTCAAGGGTGATTTAACAACTGAAAGTCTCTTAATATAGAACTCCATCTCAATAGAATAGTAAGGAACAAAAATAACATGATTGTCTCAATTGTTTCAGAGAAAGCAAGTGAAAAAACGCCAACACCCATTCTTAGTTTAAAAAAATCTCAGCAAACTAGGAGTAGAAGGAAAATTACTCAACCTTATAAAGATCACCTATGAAACACTTATAGCTAAAATCATACCTGATGGTGAAAGACTGAAAACTTTTCCACAAATGAAATCAGGGGGAAAAGGACAAGATGCCGACTGTCAATGCTACTGCTCAACATCCTATTAGAGCTTCTAGTCAGTGTAAAATTTTGAAAAAAAAAAAAAAAAAGAATCTAGTCCAGTCTGGGGAGGAAGAAATAAAATTGTGTTTATTTGCATATATAATGTGCCTACATGTGGAAAAATTTTCAAAATCCACTGAAACATAAAAGAAGCAATAAATTGTTAAGCTAGTTCTTAGAATACAAGATCAGTGAGCAAATGAATTATATGTCTATACAGTAGCAATGAAAAGTCTGAAAATGAAAGAAAGAAAACAATTTCATTTATAACAGCACCCCAAATAATAAGATACAGAGAAATATATTTGACCCAAGAAATCAAACACTTGTATACTGCAAGCCTATGGATTGGAAGACACAATATTGTCAAGATGGATGATGGATCTATGATTGATCAATAGTTTCAACAAACTGATTTGTAGACTCAACACAACCCTTATCAAAATCCTAGCATGATTTTTCAGAGATTGACAAGCTTATCCTAAAATTTATATGGAAATGCAAACTACCTAGGATAGCCAATACAATTCTATTTAAATAATTTTAATTAATATGAACTAAGTTAGAAGACTTCTACTGTCTGACGTCATGACTTATTGTGAAGCTGCAGTGATCAAGAATATGGCATCAACAAAAGGATAGCATGGAGATCAGGGTTTGGAAAGTTGTTTTGATAAAGTGCCATATAGTAAATACTTGAGACATTAGGGTCTCTGTTACAATGACTCAACACAACTGCCATAATGCAAAAGTAGCTCAAAGGAAATAGAAACCCATGGAAATGGCTGTGTCCAATAAAACTTTATTAACAATGAAAGGTGGTGGGCTAGATTTGGCCCACAGACCATACTTTGCGACCCCTGTTATAAATCAATGGAATAGAATTTAAAGTTCAAAAAGAAACACTTACATTTATGGGAGATTAATTTTCAACAAAGATGCCAGGACAATTAAATACAGAAGGGATAGTCTTTTCAATAGTGATGAGGCCTCTGGATATCCATATGCAAAAACGAAAAAAATGGAATAAATAAATAATATAAACCAGTAGATGTAGAACCAGACCACACTATGCTGAAAACTTAACTCCAGGATGCCCGGGTGGCTCAGTGGGTTAAAGCCTCTGCCTTCAGCTCAGGTCATGATCTCAGGGTCCTGGGATCGAGCAGGGAGCCTACTTCCTCCTGTCTCTCTCTGCCTGCATCTCTGCCTACTTGTGATCTCTCTCTCTCTGTCCAATAAATAAATAAAATCTTAAAAAAAAAACAAACAAAAAACCAACTTAACTCCAAGGACTTTTTTTAGTCCTAAAAGAAATAAAAAGGTTAAATCTCTATAGAAACACACAGGAGTTAATCTTCATGCCCTTGGGTTAGCAAAGAATCAGACATGACACTAAGAGCACAAGTCATATAAGAAAAAAAATAAATAAATCGGACTTTTTAAAAGATTATTTATTTATTTTTTGGTCAGAGAAAGAGAGAGAGCCCACAAGCAAGGGGAGCAGCAGGCAGAGGGAGAAGCAGGCTTCTCACTGAGCAAGGAGTTCAATGTGGGACTCAGTCCCAGGATCCCGGGACCACGACCTAAGGTGAAGGTGGATGTTTAACCCACTGAGCCACCCAGGCATCCCTGGACTTTAAAATTAAAAACTTGTGCTTCAGAAGACAAGATTGAGATGAAAAATTAAGCCAGAGACTGAGAGAAATATTCGCAAACCATATATCTGATAAAGACCATGTATTGAGAATGTATTTAAAAAAAAAAAACAAACTTAGAACTGAGAAGATGATAAATAGCTCAAAAAATAGCTCAATTACTGGTAGACAAAAGATTTGAATAGAACTTTTTACCAAAGAAGACACGAATGGCTTATTAGCACGAGAAAGTGCTCAACATTATTAGTTATTAGGGAAAGAAGAGTTAAAGCCACAATCAGATGTCACTATACACTAAGAATGCTTAGAATCAAAAAGACACACAAAAGCAAGTATTTGGGTAAGGATGTAGAGAGATCGGAACTCTTATACACTGCCGATGGAAATGTAAAATGGTACAGCCACTTGGGGAAACAGTTTGGCAATTTCTTTAAAGGGAGACATAATCTTCTTGTGTGATTCCCAGATTTCACTCCTAGGAGGAATGGAAACAGGTCTACAGAAAGACTTACACTTAAATGTTCTGATCAACATTATTCATAATTTCCCCAAACTGAAAACAACCCAATTATCAGTCAATAAACAAATGGATAAACAAACTGTGATTTCTTTATACATTTCTTTATACAATTTCTTTAATTGATAAGGAATAGAATACTGGTAGGTGCTACAGCATGGACACTTCAAAAGAATTATTGTAAATGAAATCAGAGAGGGAGATGAAGCACGAGAGACACTGAGAAATAAACTGAGGGTTTTGGAAGGGAGGGGGGTGGGGGGATGAGTGAGAGTGGTGGTGGGTATTAAGAGGGCACTTATTGCATGGAGCACTGGGTATGGGGCATAAACAATGAATCTTGGAACATTGAAAAAATAAAATAAAATAAAATATTTTTTAAAAGAAAAAAGGGAAGAAAGAAAAAGGGAAAGGAAGAAAGAAAGAAAGAAAGAAAGAAAGAAAGAAAGAGGGAGGGAGGAGGGAGGAGGGAAGGAAGGAAGGAAGGAAGGAAGGAAAGAAGAAAGGAAGGAAGGAAGAAGCCAGGGCACCTGGGTGGCTCAGTCATTAAGCATTTGGCTCAGGTCATAGTCCCAGAGTCCCGGGATCGAGCCCCGCATCAGGCTCCTTGCTCAGTGGGAAGCCTGCTTCTCCCTCTCTCACTCCTCCTGCTTGTGTTCCGTCTCTATCTGTGTTTCTTTCTGTCAAATAAATAAATAAAATCTTTAAAAAGACAAAAAGAAATGAAAAGGAAGATGCCAGAGGCAAAAGATGGCTGATTGCATGATTCTATTTATAGGAAATGTCCAGAAAGGTGAGTGTAGACTCAGACAACTGATCAGTGTTTGCCCAGGGCCAGTGCTAGGAATGGGGACTGACTGAAAATGGGTTGAGGGGAAAAGTGGATTGTGATGGGACACAGCTCTTTCCGTTTTTACTAATACTCACTGAACTGTATACTTATGACGGGTGAATTCTGTGCTAAGTAAATCACACTTCAGTGAAGCTATAAAAAAATAATAGGGCCATTTTCTCATATTAAGACATCAAGTTCCCATCAGTGGTTTGACCATGTTGTCAGGATTCATCCAATCTCAACTTCCAATCCGCCATCTTTCCCATGCTGGCCTTCATCCTCTTGCGAGCTACCCGAAGACACAGGGTGTTGTTGATCTAGAAATTATGTTCACACTCAACCCAGAAAGAAGGAAGCAGGAGGAAACAGGATCCTGGCAGTTGTATCCCTTCCCTTTTTTCCCTGTATGCTCTAAGTGGATTTCACTTAGACCTTGTTGGACAGACCTCTATTGAGTATGGAGTGTTCCAGGAGGGCCACAAGGGAATCTGAGAAAGTGATCATTTACTTGTCTCCTCTCTCTTTAGGAAGGCAAAGAAGAGAGGTTGGGTGTGGGTATTAGGACATTCAGCCAAGAATTTCTAAGTCTTCTTTTTCACCAAAGAGTATGAACTTTAAAAAATAGATTTTATTTTATTGAATGGGATCCAACTATTTATGTAGTTATTTTTTTAAATAATTAATTTAATTTAATTTAATTTATTTGAGAAAGAGAGAGTGAGAGAGTGTGACAGCACAGGAGAGGAGAGAGGTCAGAGGGAGAAGCAGACTCCCCGTAGAACTGGGAGCCCGAGGGACTCAGTCCTGGAACTCTGGTCATGATCTAAGCCGAAGGCAGTCGCTTACCCAACTAAGTTACCCAGGTGCCCTATGTAGCTATTTTGTGGAGGAAAAGAGATTCACTTTAGAATAAGTGCATTATTCTAAAGATATATAATTATGATTCTTCTTACAACCACATTGCTTTGTTATTGCAGTTTCTTCTTTGATATAAAAAGACAGATTAAGCTTCACAATGATGAGAAGGACCTCAAGATAAATATTAGAATAGCTGCAATTCTCCTTCTTAAAATACTCTTTAATAAGAAAGCAAATTTAGACAGATGATCAAAACAGTTGGCGTAAGGACAGAAAAAAAGAAACAAATACTGCTTTATTTTAATGTGCCAGGACCAAACCAGCCTTAAATACGTCTGAAAAATCTTTTAGGAAGAAAGATTCACATCAAATATCAAATGTTAGAAGCATTTGTTGTTTTCCTCTAAGTACCTGACTGAATTTCCAGTTGAAGAGGCTAGCTTGACTTATCAGTATATCTCCTTCTGCCCTCCAGTCTAGTGGTATGTGTACTGGGAGCTCGAAACCAACCATGGTGGGAATATTTATACCATAGAAATTGGCTAATACTACAAATTAGTGTTCTTCCTGAAGAGCAGTTGAACAACTACTAGCATACCTCTGCAACAATTTTGGAAGGACAGCATCACATGATCACATGCACATACAGAAACAAACTCTTCCCCTCCTGTAACACAACATGAATCCCCAAATAGATCTATTTGCTTTTTCTTTGAGGGATTATTTTTTTCCTACCTGACAACACTGACACTAACACTGGAATCATGGTTGTCAGGAGCAACTTTCTGGCCTAAAAAATATTAAGCCACAAGGGATGCCTGGGGGGCTCAGTCTGTTGAGCGTCAGACTCTTGATTTCAGCTTAGGCCATGAGCTCATGGTCATGGGATTGAGCTGGCTCCCCACTCAGCTGGGAGTCTGCTTTAAGATTCTCTCTCCCTCTCCCTCTCCCCCTGCCCCTGCTTTTGTGTGCTCTCTCTCTCCCTCAAATAAATAAATCTAAAAAAATAAAATTAAGCCATGAAAATATCGGGAGAAATAATTGTGTGTGTGTGTGTGTGTGTGTGTGTGTGTGTGTGTATAGGATATACTTAAACAATAAATTCATGGCACGGTAGTTTTGTGCAAGGGCAGTATGGAAATCTTTTGGTGGGAAATTATCTGGTTACCAGTATCAAGTCAATAGTCTTAGGACAAAGGAAAGTCCTCCATAGGAGGTTAGGACCAGGGCAGAAAAGTATTCTATAGCTCTGGTCCCCATTGTCTAGGAGTGAGGGATCTTTGTTTCCTGCATATCATCAAAAACTACTATCAGAGCATACAAGTGTGGTAGAGGAATTGCTCTACCACTATTCCTGGTATCTCAAATGGTAGCAGCCCTTCTTGACCTTAGATGCCCTTGAATGATTTGGGCCAGGGTAGAAGCTTGAAGGAATGCAAAGCAGCTCTCCTCATTCCCACTAGTGGGAAGCTGAGGTTAAGCACAAAGGATTCTATCTACATCAGGCACACATTTCTATTTCATTTTCAATGAGATGGGATTCAATGAGATTCTAGACTAGATGTTCCTAATTTCTTTCAGGTTTGGAATTTAACGAGGTACCTTTAATAAAGAAAGTATGCACCGTATCCAGCGAGGCAGAAAACTCTTGGACCACCCGTTATACTTCCTATGCCTATCAAAAGACTCATTCTCTGCAGGATTGATCAAAGGAATGAAATTCTTCCGTTTAAGTATCATACCCTGTTTTTGAACATTAAAAATCCCAACGTGATTATGACTTCATGTCGTACAAGTATACATTTTTGGAACCCCAGAATTGGACTTTCAGATTGCCAGCCTCATCTTTTCCCACTTTGTCCGGCAAGAGGCAGCTTTGACATTTCTGCAAATCAGGAATGGAAGATCTCAGGATGCTGTAATTTACTGTTAGACGGGCTAAAGGTCTTCCTTATATTGACCTGAAATTTGTCTTCATGAAAGTTCCCCTTTTTGGTCCTGGTTGGGATCTTAAGAAACACTCCCCCCTCGCCGCCTCCCCAGCTATCTGATCTGCGCTCTCTGTGACAGCCACGTCATATTCTAGCTCATCTGGCGTGGCAGACAGCCAAATGCTCTAGTTTATCGAGTGATATTTGAGTAAACCACTTTGCTCTCATTTTGTACTTGTGTTGTTGGATTTTTAAACTTAGCGGTAGGACTCCACATATATCTTTTTTTTTTTTTTTAAAGATTGTATTTATTTGACAGAGAGAAACACAGCCAGAGAGGGAACACAAGCAGGGGGAGTGAGAGAGGGAGAAGCAGGCTTCCTGCCAAGCAGGGAGCCCGATGTGGGACTCGATCCCGGGTCTCCGGGATCATGACCTGAGCGGAAGGCAGTCGCCCAACCAACTGAGCCACCCAGGCGCCCCTCCACATTTATCTTAAGTCAATTTCATTCTTTCAGGTTTGATCAGTGTTTCCAGCCCATCAAGATATTTTTTAATTCCTGGTTTTATCATTCAATAAATCATTTTTCCCCAGCTTTACATCATTTGACTATTTGATTAAATGCCCTGTTTCCCCCTATGCAAGTCATAGGTTAACATTTTTTTTAAAAGATTTTATTTATTTATTTGACAGAGAGAGATCACAGGCAGGCAGAGAGGCAGGCAGAAAGAGAGGAGGAAACAGGTTTCCTGCTGAGCAGAGAGCCGATGTGGGCCTCGACCCCAGGACCCTGAGATCATGACCTGAGCCAAAGGCAGAGGCTTTAACACATTGAGCCACCCAGGTGCTCATAGGTTAACATTTTTTTTTAAGATTTTATTTATTTATTTGACAGAGAGAAACACAGCGAGAGAGGGAACACAAGCAGGGGGAGTGGGAGAGGGAGAAGCAGACTCCCTGCCGAGCAGGGAGCCCGATGTGGGGCTCAATGTGGGGCTCGATCCCAGGTCTCCAGGATTATGACCAGAGCCAAAGGCAGTCGCTTAACCAACTGAGCCACTCAGGCGCCCCTATTTTTAAATGGACCAGAGCAGAGTCTTAGAGCAGCCAAAAGCCCCTTTTTCTTGGTGAAAGGATGCAGATTTGGCTTTTCCTAACAATTACAATCCTCTTTGTTGTCCTTGAATCCGATCCATATGTAAGGACACTGTGATATTGTGATTTAATTAGAAATATTATATTTGGTTTTTGTCCCCAGATCCTAGCACAGAGCTTCTCAAACCATTGTCATTTCTAAGCATGGAGTGATAAAACCATCTTTTGTTAAAATATTTGGTTTTTATTCCCGGTTCCTGAAATAGCTCCAAAGCAAGAAAAGGGAAAGGAGTATCTTTGTTATTTGTAACAAGCCACACCTGAGTTTCTGTTAATGAAGTGACTTTTGGAAAGTCTGTGAGGATGTGGGTTGGTTGTGGGAGGAATCAACCAGGAGATCAGAGGGCTGGGAATTTTCAGTACCACCTCCTGACCTTCAAGGGATGGGAAGAGGGGCTGGAGGTTGAGTTAATCGTTAATGGCCAATGATTTAGTCAATCACGCTTACTTGATGAAGCCTCCATATAAAACCCTAAGCAAGAGCTTGGGGAGGTTGGTGAACACACTTAGGTGTGGGGAGAGTGATGAGCCCAGAGAAAGCATGGAGGCTTCATACCTCTTCCACATCCCCTACATACCCCTTACTCATCTGTCTGTTCCCAAATTGTAGCCTTTGAAATAAACCAGTAATAGTAAGTACATTGTTTTCCTGAGTTCTGTGAGTTGTTCTAGCAAATTATCAAACCTAAAGAGGGGGTCTTGGGAACCCCTGATTTGTATTCAGGACTGCTGGGAGCCTGTACTTATGATCGGAACTGCAGTGGGGCCAGTCCGGATGGACTGAGTGAGTCCTTCACCTGTGGGGTCTGATGCCAACTCCAGGTGGTCAGTGTCAGGATTGCTGGGCGTGGGTCACCCACATCTGATGTCAGAAGTGGCATGAGGAGCCACTCGGTGGCTTAGTGAGTTGAACATCTGACTTCTGGTTTTTGCTCAGGTCATGATCTAGGGTCCTGAGACCAACTACGTAGGGCTCTGCATGCAGGTAGAGTCTGCTTCTCTCTCTCTCTTGCTTCTCCACCCCTCAAATAAATAAATCTTTAAAAAAGAGAAAAAAAAGTGGTGTGAGCCATAGTAGCAGTAGTAGGAAATCAGAAGTTTTCTTCTAGACTTCACTCGTGAGTATATTTCTAAGGATCCTGTGGTAACTTCTCCTGCCCACCTCTTACTTTCCTACTAAAAACACTCGCACAGTTGTTTGTGTCTGTGTTAAGACCTAAATATAGAAGAAAAAAGTCTGAAAAGTTTCCTTTTATTTCCCTTTTATTTTTCTGCTCTAGCTTCATGGCTTTATGATGTAGGAAAGGTGTTAGAGTTTGGGCTGACCATCAAAAACGGACTCTTGAGATGTCTTTGGTGCAAAAGGGTGGTTTTATTTGAGCACGGATCAGGACCCGTGAGGAGAAAGAGCGGCACTGGGGTCACCAGGAGGGGCTGATTATCTATTTTCAAGTTGGGAGGAGGTTAGGGAGAATGTAAGTCTCTAAAGAATTTTGGAAGCAAAATTCGGGGTGGGGGGGAGGGAGCTAGCTATTTTTACAAAATGGTCATTTATTACCGTCTAATAAATCCAGGATCCAGGGCACCTGGGTGGCTCAGTTGGTTAAGTGACTGCCTTCGGCCCGGGTCATGATCCTGGAGTCCCAGGATCGAGTCCCACATCAGGCTCCCTGCTCCGTGGGAAGCCTGCTTCTCCCACTCTCACTCCCCCTGCTTGTGTTCCCTCTCTGGCTGTGTTTCTCTCTGTCAAATAAATAAAATCTTTAAAATAAATAAATAAGTAAATAAATCCAGGATCCTGGGGTGTTGGACTATGATTGTCTTTTGCCCTTAGCCAAGTATTAACATTGAGGGAGCTGAGTTTCTAAAGGAGGGTCACTCAAGGACTTGTCAATGGGCTGTAGACAGTAAGGAAATTTACTTCTTCTTCTGCCTTGTTTCCCACATCATTTATTCAGGAAACCCCACAAAATCGATGTGTGTCCTTCTGGATACTTTCTTATACATTTACATATTTATGCATTAATATACATGCTTTCTTAAATAAATATTGGGTTGTGTTCTCTTTTACCTCACTTAATAAAGTTCCCGAGGAACTCCCATGATGGTACACATTCTCTTTAATGGCTTCAAAATAGCCCTCAATTTACCACAATTTACTACTCCCTTACTATTGGACACTTAGGTTGCCGCCAAATTTTTGCTCAAATAAACAATAGTGCTACAAACATCCTTTTATCTTTAGGTAAATGAGAAAGAAATCATACAGCATAGACTCCTAGAAATGGAATTGCTCGCTTAAAAAGCATGCACACTTTAAAATCCTAACAAATACTACACATTCTTCGACAAATTTATATTTCTTTCAAGAATAAGCCTAGTAAACCTACAGCCTAGCTATGCAAAGTCTGGTCCTCTGGAAGGCAGAATTGGGCTTGGCCTGGGAATTTTTGGAAACAGACTCTCATCCAGCACACTGAATCAAAATCCACCATTTAACCAGGTGATTCACATGGCCATTGAAGTTTGAAAAGCACTACCCTTTATATTCTTTTCCTCACTAAAATAAGATATGGTCGACCTTTTGAGTCAGTCTTTTGCTTTCATGCTGCTAATAAATGTTTATCGAGTACCTATCGCCTCCCAGATAATCATGCTTTACACACACATCCATTTTCTCAATGCTCAAAGCAGCCCTCTAAGATAGATACCATTATCAGTCATTTTCCAGAATGGGTATTTGGGGATTGACCCAACAACAGTGAATGGTGGAACTGAACTTGATTCTAAGCACCATCCATACCTCCTGCAGGTGACCCATGGAACTCCTGGTCAGAAAGGGACCCAGCAGGGTCTATTTGCTCCTATAAATACTGTTTCCTGGGGAGCTTAAGGATCAGAGTTGACAATAGTTCCTGTTTCTACATTTCCTGAAAGAGTCAGTCAAAGAAAAAACAAAACAAAACAAAACTTATGACTATCAACCCTTGTAGAGATTGCCTTGGCTGCAAGGGGTCCTGTGTTCACCCTTCGGGGTCACTGACCTCTGCAGTTGTCCTTGAGTCCTCCCTTCTACGTCCCTTTAGTTGTAGCTTCCATAAGACCAGTTTTAAACTGAAGATAAAATAAAGTTCCACCACTACAAACAGCTGGTCTTCTTTTGGCTTCTGAGACTCAAATATTATGGCTTTGCCCAAAAGTTTCCACTCGTTTCAAGGATGTGCTGATTTCAATTTCAAAGGAAGTCTCAGTCTGAAATCAACTTCAGTAAAAAATTCATATTTCCGGGCGCCTGGGTGGCTCAGTGGGTTAAGCCTCTGCCTTCGGCTCAGGTCATGATCTCAGGGTCCTGGGATCGAGGCCCACATAGGGCTCTCTGCTCAGCAGGGAGCCTGCTTCCTCCTCTCTCTCTGCCTGCCTCTCTGCCTGCTCATGATCTCTCTCTCTCTCTGTGTCAAATAAATAAATAAAATCTTTAAAAAAATTTCATATTTCCTACTTAGTACTTCTGGGATGAGAGTACAGGTATGTGTAGATATCATAATATATAAGACCTTCATAATTATTTTTTTTTAAAGATTTTATTTATTTGACAGAGAGAAACACAGCCAGAGAAGGAACACAAGCAGGGGGAGTGAGAGAGGGAGAAGCAGGCTTCCCGCCGAGCAAGGAGCCCGATGTGGGGCTCGATCCTGGGTCTCCGGGATCATGACCTGAGCTGAAGGCAGTTGCTTAACCAACTGAGCCACCCAGGCGCCCCAAGACCTTCATAATTATTGCTCAAAGATCTGTGATAGTCATTTATTAAAAGATTTCCTGAAAGCTAGAGATTCTATTCTCCTAAATAGCCAATATACTCCCAGCATTAATTCAGGCACCAGGAGAATCTGAACAAATCGTGCAAGGCCTTTATTACTTAAAGGCCTACTTTCTTGAATTTGGGCCCCATCGTAAACATACTTTCTACATAAATATTAGGTAAGTTCACTCTGTTGTTTCGATTGGCTTACATATTGTAAAATAAAAAGAGAAGAGAAAGAATAGAAACAAAATAGAAAGTATATATTAAAAATTATCCCTGGGGCACCTGGGTGGCTCGGTCAGTTGAGTGTCCCACTCTTGATTTCAGCTCAGGTGGGGGCCTCAGGGTCCTAAAATGGAGCGCCATCATGGGCTGTGAGCTTAGCATGGAGTCTGCTTGTCCCTCTCCGTCTATTCCTCACCCCTGCTCACTCACTTGCTCTCTCTCAAATAAATGAATGAATGAATGAATAAATAAATAAATAAATAAATATCTGAAATAAAGAAAAATTATCCCCAAAAAAGGAAAGAAGAAAAAATTTAAAAAAGAAAGGTATTTCATTAATGGAATACCATAATGTTCCCTCTTTTTTTTTTTTTAATTTTATTTATTTATCTGACAGAGAGAAACACAACGAGAGAGGGAACACAAGCAGGGGGAGTGAGAGAGGGAGAAGCAGGCTTCCCGCCGAGCAGGGAGCCCGATGTGGGACTCGATCCCTGGTCTCTGGGATCATGACTTGAGCGAAGGCAGTCGCTTAACCAACTGAGCCACCCAGGCGCCCCCTAATGTTCCCTCTTTAATGAGTTGTCCTGACTTAAGGCCCCAAGGGCGCCGGTGAGTGAAAATTATATAGAAGAAATAAGACCTTACAAAATTATGCCAAAAAAAAAAATTCACTTGCAAGTTAAGGCTGATGAGCAGAGCTGGGGGAAATATATTTCCATACTCTGTTCTTGGGAAAGAGAACCCAGAGAGTCTCTTGTAAAGTCAAGTGATGGCTTGGGTAATTTAAAAAATCAATTACAGTGGAATACATAGCAGTTTGTTAAATTTTTCGAAGCAACTTTCATAAAATGTAAAATCATGACTTCTTTATACAGATAAAATGAGTAAGTATCAAAGAGTTTAAGTCATTAATGAATAAGGGAACCAATAACATGCTACGACCAATTTTAAGGAGAATTTAAAAAGTGGAGGCTTAGGGGGACCAAAGGGGTTCTTTCTGTTGGCCAGGGAAAAAGAGCAATTGTCTCCCCCTTAACAGAATTTATTTGCAGGTCTATTGACAAAAAATACTTGCATTCTATTTGTTACCTCCAACTTACTGAGTTGTAAAATAGCTCAAAGACAATCAAAGACAGGAGCCCCAGGGAACCCCTACAGATAACCTGAAAGAATGTTCTCTAAGCAGAACATAGTTTTCCTTTGAAAACACCCAGTAAACTATGGTACAGTTCAAAGTGTTTCACAATTTTTTTCCCACATACATGATGTAAAACCAAACATAAGTATCCCTATTCTTGTCCAAAGTTCTTAGTATTTCTGAGGTAGTTGTAGTCTTGTTAGATTCCTTGTCCTTCCAAAAAGAGCAATGGTGTACATTGATTTTCAAATGTTGAACATTCAGCTTTTATTTGCAGGAGCAGAAGATTAAGATGGCTGTTGAGACCTCTAATTCCCTCTGGAAGTGTGCCTCTCCTGTGATATTATGAGATCATTCTAGAGAGTAGGGGAGGTATCAGAGACCCTGAGGGAGTGTAGTATGAACTGAGAGATGGAAGATGGGGGTTCTTGATGGGTCTAGCCTCTAGAGTCATCCAATGAAATATCAAGAAGCAGTTTAAAGATTTTCAATATTTCTGGAAATCTATCTGTAAATTCTTCTAAACGTTGAAAAATGTGTTATCTTTTTTCTTATATCAGATCATCGAATTAATTTGTGTTTCCCAGAGGAGCCATGAATTTTCTGAATTTTTCTCTTTTGACTGCCTGATCCAAGAATTGCATATTCGTGGCATATGCTCCTTCCCTTCATTGATTCTCTGTAGTTTTTTCATCCTGAAGCTCAGATTGCCCGCCTACCACCAATAATAACAGTAAAGAACTTCCGATGTAGCTCTCATCTTCTGATCAAAGCTAGTTCTCTCAAGGTGATTCATATTTTCAGACTCTCAAAAACAGTGCAAACATTTATGTCATTGCTAATATACCAGCACAGCTTCAGCTGATCCAAGACTAGAAATAAAATTAGAGCAGTGAACTAATTAGCATTGTTATGTACTGGCAGTTAGTTTTTGCATTTAAGAAGGGGGGGGGTTGCCACGTTTAAAACCTAAAGCATTGACAAGGTTCTCCTCAAATCTTGTGATTCAGATAGAATTACTGCTGGCAGCATGGAACATCATCTTTAAGAAATATGAAAATTGGCAGCAAAGAACCAATTGCTCTGCATCTAGGAGAAAGAACTGAGCGCATTTCGTTTGAGCTTTGCAGAGCAACGAAATTGCTTCTCTTCTGTCTGAGAAGCTGTAATTGTAGCTCCGATAGAAAGATTTCTTGAGACAAATTCTTCTGTTAAAAAGTCTTGATTAGATTGTTTACCTTTCACAGGAAATCGTGCATGCCAGCCAGGCTCTGTGCACAAGTGCGTTAGCATCTGTACTATTTTTCTGCAAGACTTAAAAGCTGATGTTCTTTGGGCTCTCGCCTCTTCTCTTGGTTGAAGTGACTTCACCGTGCAGAGCAATTTATCACTCGGACCCTTTGGCCTGTCTGCCTTTGAGAAGGAGCATGGTAGAGTGGAATGGAAGAGGCTCTAGAGGCATTTTGTCATCTGTTTTTTTCTCTTCTTTCTCATTTATTTCACATGCTAATGCTGGCTACTAAAAGCATCTTTCATTCCTTATGCCTAGCAACTGATTTGCTTTAGGAATAGGCAATTGTGTTGCAGGGAAGGAGAGGAATTTTGATTCCTATCATAGGTTCCATGGATTCTTGAGCCCTAGAGGCTGGGTTTGAATCCAGCTCTGTCTCTAACAGCCCTGTGAGCTGGGATGCATCACTTCACGCTGTTCCGTTTCCTCATTTGTGAAATAGGGGTTCTGACATGAGTGCCTACCTCAATGGGTTATTTTATCATTACTTTTTAATGGGTTATTTTAGAGATTCAGTGAGCTGACTTTTGTAAAGGGCTTAAATCACAGCTATATATTTTGAATTCATTAATAAAGTGAAATAATTGCTTTCAATTATGCAGTCTAGAAGCTAAATGTCCATCAGTAGGATGCTGGTTAAATCAGATATATTACATTCGAACAAGTGTCTACGATGGAAGAATCAAAAAGAGTGGCAAGTTCCCTTGTCCAAAATGGGAAGATCTCCAAGAAAAAAACCCCACATTCATATAATATGTGCATAGAAAAGGAGGTCTGGAAGAACACACAGGTAACCATAATCAACAATTGTTCCTGAATGGCAAAGAGAGACTTGGAAATCCGGAAGGCTTCGATTTCATTATATACCCCTTGTTCTACTAAACCAATTTAATCCTGGTTCAGTTATTACTTTTTCAATAAAAATGTAGTTAATATTATTGTTGTTTTGTTCAAGAAAAAAAAGAGTAATCGTGAAAGAACTTAATGTGAACTTAAGTTTTTTTCTTAAGATTTTGTTTTATTGGGTGCCTGGGTGGCTCAGTGGGTTAAAACCTCTGCCTTCGGCTCAGGTCATGATCTCTGGGTCCTGGGATCAAGGCCTGCGTCTGGCTCTCTGCTGAGCAGGGAGCCTGTTTCCACCGCTCTCTCTGCCTGCCTCTCTGCCTACTTGTGATCTCTCTCTGTGTTAAATAAATAAAATCTTAAAAAAAAAAAAACCAACTTGTTTTATTATTTATTTGACAGAGAGAGAAATCACAGGTAGGCAGAGAGGCAGGCGGGGTCGGGGGGGGGGAGAAGAAGGCTCCCCGCAGAGCAGAGAGACCGATGTGGGGCTTGATCCCAGAACCCTGAGACCAGGGCCCGAAGGCAGAGGCTTTAACCCACTGAGCCAGCCAGGCACGCCTGCACTTAAATTTTTTACCTAAAGGGATAAAGAGAAACAGGAGATTCTAGACTACTTTGCTGCTTTTGTTTACATTAAACACAATGCTAGTATTTTCTTTGAGGACTGAAAGCTGGCACTAGAAATCCTCAACCCTCACCTTCTTCCCCAAGGCATGATGTGGGGCTATGGCCCATAGTGAATTGCTCACTATGCTTCAGGTACATTTGATTACTTGCAAGTATGGAATCAAACGTGCTTCAGTCGGTCTATCTTCCTTCAGTTTTATTCATTTTTGTGAGATGTGGATCCTTGTTCAGAGGAGAGCAACAGAACCAGAAAGTGAGTTGCTGCAAGGAAAACACATAAAGCCAGGGATTCCTTATAAATTGATAGCCTGGTAGCCCCATTCTTCCCAGTCTACTGCGACACCTAAAATTCTCACCAATAGTCACCACTTAGGGTTAAGACATAGACCCTATAGACAAGGGTTTTAATGAAGAGGAAACCATTATGCATGGAAGGCAAAAGATGAAGAAATTGAAGTGAAGGGAGTTTGGGTAGCTACCGTGAGCATCAAGCATTATGTGGTCAAAATTAGGTTTGGATCTTGGCTCTGACACTTACATGTTCACCTTAGGAGTCAGTTCACATCTTCGAGCCTCATTTTTATACCCAGCAAGATTATTCACCAAGTAATACTTGGATGTATGATAATACAGAATACCTTGTTTCGCTGTATTTTCCCAGAGTCTAGAAGAGCACCGGACATCTAGGTGTTCAATAAATAGCTGTCAAATATACAAATGAGGTGATAGAAAGCTACTCAAAGGTAGCAGGTGACAAGTGTATATTAGCTTTCTTTTTTGGCTCCTGCAGGCATTTGACAAGGTTCTTTTTGATCTGTTCCCCACGAAGATAGGGGATTAGGGGCTGGAGGCAAGGCTTAAATCTTCACTGGCTACAATCAAGGGTAGATGAATGGGATACACTTAGTCTGGTGATGGGTTTGAAGACTTCCCATGGGACTCCACCCTTTCCACCCTATTAAACGTTTTGTCATTTACTTGAGTCAGAGTATAAATAGGATGGTTCTTCATATATTTATATGACTCTAAGCTGTAAGAAAGGATATATTGGAGAAAAGAATCAGGAAATTTTGGCTGATTAATTTGAGGGACAGAATTAAATGAGATTTGACTGATATATTTAAGGTCTGGCATTTGGGCCCCCAAATCCCTAAAAGACATGCACAGGATGTGAGAGACAGTGTTTAATAGCTATGTATGTGGGTAAAGCCACGGAAGTTTTTGTCTTCAATAAACTGGACAAATGCCAGCTTCAATATTTTTTTGCATCAAACCCGTCATGTGATGTTGAGTTGCACTGATAGGAGCATGATGTCAACTCAAGTGAGGCATGGTCCCAGCTTCCTCTGTGATTCCTGGAAGAGTACATTCTACTCTCAGAATCCCAGTTCAAAAGCAACACATAAAAATTAATTTGAGATTAGAGATGAGAGATCAGGACTGTGAAGGGACTTGGCGCTATTGTGTGTGAGGTTTGATTAAAGAAATGGAAAATTTAGCCTGAAGGATAATCTTAAGGAGGATAAGATATCACTAGGCTGTCATATGAGAAAGAAATTAGATTTCTACAAGGTACCAACAGGTAAACTATTTTTTTTAAGATTTATTTATTTATCTGAGAGAGAGAGAGAGAGAGAGAGAGAGAGAGTGTGTGTGTGTGTGTGTATGTTTTTGTGCAGGAGCTGGAGGAAGGACAGAGGAGGAGGGAAAGACGCAGACTCCCCACTGAGCCCTGAGCCTAACATAGACTGGAGTTGGATCCCAGGGCCCTGAGATCATGTTCTGAGCTGAAATCAAGAGTGGGACACTTAACCAACTGGGCCCCCAGGAGCCCCCAGGTAAACTAACTTTAATGGGGAGATCTAACAGAGAGATTTTTGTCTCAGTCTAAGGAAGAATTTTGATGGGGAAAAGCTGATGAGATAAAGAATAGGATTTTTTTTTGCCACTATAAAAAGAATGCATGTTCTTTTAAAAAAAATCAGAAAACAAAAAATGTTGGAATATAAACATTGTTAATATTTTTAAACCTCACCATCTGTTTAAACTCAAGCATGCTAGTACATTGTTGAAAAACGTTTTGAGTTTAATAGTTCACTAAACCTGGCAGATGCTCATACAGTGGTTTGTCCAGAGGTCTGCATCGAAGTTACACACAGGATGGCACTTGGGTTAAATAGCATTTTGGGTCCTTTTCCAATCTGAGAGCCTTATATCTTATTATCTTATAAGTGCGAGAAGCATGGGTTCTCTTGGGACCATAGCTCTGCCACTGACCTTGGCTCTGGGCCACCTATGAATATGTGAGTGTTCGTTCAATCCTTAGATTCTAACAGGCTTTATCCACTGTTGGTTAACTAGAATGGAAAGCTGATGTAGTTGCCAAGCAACCCAGATTTGGAGAAATATGCCTCCTTTTTGTAATATACTAGATAAGTGGATAAACAAACATTCTTTTGAAATGACTCAATCTTCTCCAATGGGTATAGCTATAAAATGAACGAGAGGACCAAGTCAGACCCTTAGATAACTCTGGGCAAGAATGTCTATGAATAAATAATCTAATAATTTAAAACCTAAATTGCTTCACCCGCAGGAATAATTTCCTCAGTCTTACACCTTAATGTGTGAGTATCAGCACATCCTAGCAGCATCGTGTTTATCGGTGAGTGCACAGTACAGCACGTAGCAAAAGACATACAGAAAGAAGACAATAGAATCAGTGGTTCAGTGGGCAACTGTATTTATTCTATAATTCGGAGCTGATTTGTGAGTTGAAATGTCTTTTTTTAGAAACTTGGACCATAGTCAGTAGCTGCTAGCAAGACCATGAGGTCACTTTCTGGCAACACTGAAATGGTCTCTTCCCCAACTAGACTGTGAGCTCTTTGAGGGCATTTATTTTTGTATTGCACAATGTCCAGAAAGCATAGAGTACTAGACCTTCATTTATTATGATTACAGATTAAAGATGTCCTTGCCATAACATATACTTATGTTTTCCAAATTCATGAGCACAAAATTTACAAGTATACTAAATAGATATAATAAAACACGAACCAATCAAGATACCTGAAATGATTCAAGTGAATCCTCTGAATATATTTACTATTGTGATATTTTAAAGCTTAAGCTGAGACAGGCATTTCTCATGAAAATATTGGTGTTCATTTATCAAACCTTTTCTCAAAAATTCACTGACACCCTTGCATTTAAAAGATGGTGGAGTTTCAAAATATTCAGTGTTTATAGCTCAACATTTTTTTCTTTTTCTGTTAAAAATGACATGTATTGGAGCGCCTGGGTGGCTCAGTTGGTTAAGCCTCTGCCTTCAGCTCAGGCCATGATCCTGGAATTAAATCTTTCATCAGGCTCCCTGCTTAGTGGGAGGTCTGCTTCTCCAACTCTGTCCTTCACCCTGCTCGCGCTCTCTCTTACTCTGTTAAATAAATAGCGAAGTCTTAAAACACACACACACACACACACACACACACACACACACACACAACCATGACATCTATTATTTTATAATTTAAGAAAACGAAGGAAGATTGCAACTTGTTTCAATAGAGAGGACATCTGTCCCAACCATGCTAACCTAGCCCCTGTTGGTACCCACAGGACAGGGTCTGAGACAGGAAGGAGGATGGAGTGAAATCCTGAACCCTGGGGCTGAAACCCCCTCCCTGTTCATCAACTGCTCTAGAGGTGACTGGGGTTAAAGGGCTGACAACCAGCCCTCAGTCACGGCCCCAGGCTTGAGTGGTGGCTGACGCTACAACTTTCCTCTCCCATCTTCATGCTACACAACCTACCAGGCCATCCCCACTCTCACCCAGACCTCACACTCCACTCTGGGGATTTCTAAGGGTTTTGCATTGCCAACAGCTTTGGGAGTCCCCAGATCCAGAGACACAAGAGGAAGGGAATGGAGGGAAGTTTTCTCATAGCCAGGAAGGGCAAATGGTTTGAGGGAGAAAAATTAGGTGGGCTCCTTAAGAGCAAGATCACATCTCAGTCCCTTTTATATCCTTAGCATCCCAGCACGGAACCTGAACCCAGCCGAGGGGCAGGAATGTAGCTGATGGGGTGAGGACCATGGTCGCATCATCTCCATAAAAGGGTACAAGGGATTTTCAAGCATATGAGGATCTGGGATGTAATTTTACTTCTGCCACTCGTTTATGGTCTTGGGAAAATGAGAGCATCTGTGCTGTGATTCTCTGTGAGACACATAAGTAGGCTGAGTAGTGTGTTCTTGGCAGTGCTTTTGCCCTTAACCTTTGGCGTCCACAGGAATCTGGCTTCTGTTTCCAGAAAGGAGAGCAGCCTCCCATTGGAATATTCAGCTCGTATCTTCAACAGCACCATCAGCAAGCTCAAAATCAGGATTCCTAATTTCCCACATTAGAGGAACCTCACGGGCTCACGATGAGAAATTCAGGGTAGCATGCAGAAAATAAGGCAGCCTCACCGACAAAGAATCCTAGGAACTCTGAAATCACCGTTTAAGTGGAAGTAGCTATTTACTATAATTTGGTGGAAGCCAGCTTGGAGGCCTACTAACAAGGATATAATGAGGCTCTGTAATATGGAGTAAGTGGCTTTCTCTTAGCAAGAAGATTCTTTATCGTGTTTAAAGGATCCTGCTTACATATGGAGGTGTGAAAACGTTGCCTTTCAGAATTTAAAGACTATATAGGTTTCTTTTAAGAAGATGGGCCAAGGCAAAAGGAGAGGCATGATACTAGTAGGTTTGTTTGTGTGCTGATGCAGGAGGATTTTTAAAATCCAATTAATTCTTAATTCAAGGCGTTGTCTTAGTAACTCCTATTTCAAAATGCTCAGGGCTTGCAACATAATTCATAGCTTCCCCAAGGCAGGAGAAAAATAGAAGAAGACAGAACCTTAAAATACCTTTACCAATTAAATCCTGAATTATTTTTGACTCTGAGAATAGTCATTTTATTTAAGCGGGTAAGAATGATAGAGAACACATTGATTCCTCATGCTTCCAACCTACATTCCCATTCCTTCACAACCTTCAATGTGTTTGGGGCTTTCACCTCATTTTCTTTTACTTCCAAATCCAAGATGTTAAAAATAGATGCAAAGACCAGCTTGCCATTGGATCCATGCCCCGACGGTTAATGCCACCATAATGGAGTTCGTGACCCAAGTCACCAAATTCCCATAATCCCAGGACAATCTCAAGCAATATATAAGACACGAAGAGCCAGTGATGTGGTAGGAGCCACAACCATGCACCAAAACCACCAAACACTTTCTTGTTTATTCTCTGTAACGAGAAGTTCATTGTTGAGGGCACAAAGATCAAGATGACTGCGTAGGTTCAGAACGAAGGCTTATTCAACATTCCAAATCCCAACCTTAACTAAAGCCTTTTCTTATACGGTAGGGGTAGGTTCTTTTTTTTTTTTTCTTTTAAGATTTTATGTATTTATTTGAAAGAAAGTGAACATGAGATAGGGGAGGGGCAGAGGGAGAAGCTGAGCAGGGAGCCTTAGGTGCAGGGATGAGCATCAGAAGTTCCAGGGCAACACAGTTGAGTGTGATGATATAAGGGCATAGAGAGAAAGAGAAAAGACCCAGGCAGCTTCTCAGTGGAAGTGAGAGCTAAGCTAAGTTTTGAGGAATGATTATGGATTTCAGTAGCAAGCAAGAGGAGGTAGGGCAGTGACGACTCTGGCCGGTGAAATGCATCCAGAGTCACTCAGGCACATAATGTGTTTGGGAATTGCAGAATGCTGAAGTGTAAGAGCATGGGGCAGCAGGGGGTGGGGGGTGGAGAGATGGGGGGTGGAGAGGTGGGAGGTTGGGGAGGTGGGGGTGGGGAGTGAGGGGTTTGGGGGGAACAGTTTGGAGAACAAAGATGGTGCCTAGTTATAAAGGGTGGCATAGCCAGGCTGAGGGGAATGAACTTCTTTTGGTAGGCAATGTGGCACCAGGGAGAGGATCAGAATTGAAACTTTAGAGTGTACTTCGTAATATGAATTTTGGAAAATGGCCAAAAACAGTAGTCTCCATGTTACTTGAGGTGCATAAAATGATTCATATGTATATAGTCTATGACTAAGAGTGATAGAAAGGTAGCAGAAGACCTGAAAGGTGAATGCTGAAATTTCCAGGCATAAGATGATAACTAAGACATGGGGGATGAGGTTGGAAGGGATGACCGTAAGTGATGTCAAGGCAATAGGAGATAATACTTGATAACCAATTAGGTGAAGAGGCAAGGAACATGCTGAGTGAGAGCACGATATTTGGGAACTAAGCACAGGGAGGAAGTTTTGTTGAGCCAGATGATGAGATTTACTTTGGATATGTTAAATTTAGAATGCCATCCCATACCTGAGGCGAGACATTTAGTAGAACACTGTACAAATAGAGGTCTGGCGCTTAGAGTACAGAGAATCATGAGTGCTTAGGACAGTGGTTCTTAACCCTTTGAAAACAGGCATCTCCTTTATACGACAAATAGTAATATCCCTGCAATAGATAAATAGTATGTTTACATATATATTTTAAGAATCCAAATAACAGGGGCGTCAGGGCAGCTCAGTTGGTTGGACATCTGACTCTTGGTTTTGGCTCAGGAAGTGATCGCAGTTTCGTGGAACTGAGCCCTGTGTTGGGCTCTGCGTTTGGTGGGGAGTCTGCTTCTCTCTCTCTCTCCCCCTCTGCCCCTCTTCCCACTTGTACTCACTCTCTCTCTCTCAAATATATAAATAAATAAATCTTAAAAAAAATAACCCAAATAAAACCAGGTAAAGGAGAAATAAAAGGAAATAAATTTATTCTTTGAAATAAAAATTTAGTATTTATAGAATCAGGCACGACTACACTTACAGTAAACATCTATATAAAAATATGTAGAAAAGATTGGTTCCTGCACAACACATTCATTCGTTTATCTGTTTAACAGCCGTTGACTGAGTGTCTTCTAGGTCACAAGCACAGTTTTCGGCACAGGGAAAACAGCAATGGAACAAGGAGACCCAATCCCTGTTTTCATGGAATTTACATTCTCTCCCAGGGCAAGACATACAACGAAACATGTAAGTAAGTAAATAATAATACGATTTTTTTTTTTTTTAAATGGGGAGGGACACAGATTGAGAGAGAGAGAGCGAGCGAAAGCAGGGAGGGACAGAGGGAGAGAGGAGCCCAACACATGGCTCCGAGATCAAGATCCGGGTTGAAATCAAGAGTCAGATGCATAGGGGCTCCTGGGTGGCTCAGTTGGTTGAGCAACTGCCTTCGGTTCAGGTCATGATCCCAGAGACCCGGGATCGAGTCCCACATCGGGCTCCCTGCTCGGCGGGAAGCCTGCTTCTCCCTCTCTCACTCCCCCTGCTTGTGTTCCCTCTCTGGCTGTGTTTCTCTCTGTCAAATAAATAAATAAAATCTTAAAAAAAAAAAGAGTCAGATGCTTAGCCAAGTGAGCCATCTAAGCGCCCAAGTGAGCCATCTAAGCGCCCAATAGTAATATGACTTCTTGCGGTGATGAGAGCTATGAGGAAATAACAGATTATTGGGAGGAAAGGTGATTGGTGGGGGAGGGGAGCTACTGCAGATGGTAAAGTCAGGGAGAGTCTCTCTGAAACACTGAAGAGAAGAAAGCGGCAGCCAGCTGAAAATCTCAGCAGCAACCTAAGATAGAGTGAAGCTGGGTATGTTTGAGGACCACAAAGAAGGCCAATGTAGCAGGAATGTTGTGTGTTAAGGTGAAAAAATGGAAGGAAGCACATGTCATATCATGTAGGGCCCTGAAGGTCAAAACAGGAAGTTGAAGTTTGTTCTAACTGCCATGACACCATTGAAAAATTTTAATCCCCAGTGTGGTGTGATCTGATTCATATTTTAAAAAATATATTTTGGAGACTTCCAATTAGTGATAGCATGACAGATTTCTTAAATGAAACCTAATCTCATTAAAATGAGGAATAAATCCCTACCATTAACAACAACTAAAAATTCTGGAGAATTTCATGTTTCTAATATTTAAAATCTTGTAAACAAGCAAGGAATTTGCAGATGCCCGAATGAAACAAAAACAAGAATCCTAGGGGCTACATCCCTGGAATTGGCTTTTATCCTAAGGGAGTTTGCTCAACTGTAGTGAACTTTAATCTTTGTTTTATTTGATGTTCAAGGCACGCAGAAGGAGATGAAATCAGGGCCAGCCCAAGCTGGGAGGCTAATAACCGCCCCCCTGTATAAAGCTCAGTTCCCAGAAGGATGGATCTTAAAGAGTGAACAATAAAATTAAAAAAAAAAAAAAAAACACAGTGCAGAAGGAGAAAGCAGGCGCTCCCATAGAATGTCGATAGGAATATAAAACAGTATCACCACTTTGGAAGATGGTCTGGAAGCTTCCTATCAAATGATCCCATGTTATGATCCTATGTTATGATCCAGAAATTCTATTCCTGAGGACTTTACCCAAGTTAATGAAAACATATGCCCCAAAATTGACTTGTATGGGAATATTCACAGAAACTTTATTTATAATAGCTCCAAATTGGAAACAACTCAAGTGTTCAGCAAGGAATGGGTAAACAAGCTGTGGTGTATGTATACAGCAGAATACCAGCTAGCAACAAAGAAAGAACCAACTACTGATACACTTAACAACACAAATACATTTCAAAACCATTGTGCTAAGTAAAAGAAGCCTCACACCAAAGATCACAAAATGGATGATTCTATTTATATGAAATTCTAGAATGTACCAAACTAATCTGAGAAGGCCAAAATCAGAACAATTCACGATTCTAGGATGAGAAAGAGGGAACATGGACTCATTGGGAAGGGTAGGAGAAGACTTCCTGGTGTTATGTTAATGTTCTCTATCTTCATAAAACCGAAACTCATAAAATGGAAAATTTTAAACCGGCGCATATCATTTAATTTATGTTTTATTCTCCAAAAAGAAAGAGCCATAAATAAATGTTGACTTAATTAATGATATACATGTATGCTGAAGGGTGGTTTTGAATACATAGAAACCACGGAGTGACAGACAGATAAGGGAGTGGATGTGTAGGAAGACCTGTAAATAAAACAGAGTGTACTAAAAACTAAGAGTTCGTAATAAAATGATGGAAGAAGAAAAGAAAGTATGACAATGTGCCTATCTTGACTTTGGTGGTAGGTAGAAAATAAAAAATAATTCACAGTATCCCAAAAGAAGAGTTTAATTTAAATGGTCCTAGTGCCCAGAATGCAACTGGAAAAAACAAAGGCAAGAAGAATCCTAGTTCAATCCAGGACTCAAAGGATTCTCTTAGATAAAGTTTTAAAGATGATGATATAATAAAATATAATATAAAAATATATATTGAAATGCTATAAATTTAACAATGTATAAATAAATATATAATCTATATAAATAAATATATAACCAAACAAATACTGTTTGACTGTTAGTGTGCGTATATACATATATGGGTATTTGTGTATTTATTTATTTATATGGTTGTTCAATAATAAAAATAACACCAGATCACTCTGGCTACTTTGCAGGGTGAAAGCAGGGAGAGTAATGGAGAGGCTGTTTCAATAAACCAAAGGAAGCAGGGCAAGAGCTTAGCCTGCAACAACAGTAATGAAGATGGGAGAAAGTGGCTGAATTCAGGACGCATCCTGGAGCTGGCGCCAGATGAGAAATCGGATTTGAAATTTGAGGAGAAGGTAGGGCATGGGAAGGGCTGCTATTTCATTCTGTATGTACAGAGATGTCATTAATTGAGAAGAGCTAGATTGGGAAAGGAAAAATTGATGAGTGCAGGCAAGACTTCTCTTCCTGACTATCATGGTTTTGATACCTACAAGATATTCAACATGAAGACACCAAATAGACCGATCGTAGAACAGTCCGGGGAGAGGTCAGGGCTTGAGATGAAATCAGGGAGTCCTGAGCAAATAGTGACATTCCATCATTTGTAATATGAAAAGATATGAAATGTTTAAGTATATATAATAGCTAGCTACTTATATAAATTATGGTATGCATAATGGAATATTGTGTAGCCCTTGAACAAGGGCATAATTTACATACGATTAGACTAATACTAAAGGTGTTCAGGATATATTGTTAAATTAAACAAGTAAATGGCACACACGGTGTATGACTTGGGACAAAAAAAGAATCATATTCTATGCTTGTGCACGGGTGGCAATTTTCTGGAAGAAACACGATCAGTAACTATCAACAATGGTTACTTGTCCCCACGCGGGGTAGAAGTAAGTTATGGGGAGAATGGACTTTGCTTATCCCGTTTTAGTCTTTTAAGTTTAACTTTGAATATATAATCTATTAGTAAATACCTAGGTAGTGATGGTGTAAGCGGCTGTGTGTTTTCAAAAGGTGCTTCCAGGGATGATAGGAACAGAGGTGAACTGGGGAAATGGAGTGATGAGCCCTTCACCAGCTCTGTGGGTGATGTGGGAGCACAGCCCCCTCTCCTGCTTTGGCTTTAATTTTCTCATCAACAAAGCATCATCACTGAGCAAATGGATCTCTGTATTCAAATTCCTATCTAGACTAATTTTACCTTATGCTGTATTCTATCCAGCCTTATTTATTTACATCACATATTGAAACAGGGATTCCAATACTGTGTTTTATAACCTTCTTATCCAATCCATCCAATTCTGTTCAATTCATCCAATGTCATTTAATCAACAGCATGTCTGCTATGTCCCAGTTACCTTGGAAGTGACAAGACAATAAAAGGCAGTCCTAAATCTCACAAAGAGTCCCTGTAGTTGGGGACATAGTCACATAAGCAGTTATAATACCCTCTAATAATACAGAGGTTCTAGAGGTCAAAGAAAGGAAATGGTGATGAGCCTTATCGGAGAAGACCAGGGGAGGGTTCTTCGGTAGATTCCCTTACAGTTTACCATAATACCTGCTTGCCCTTCCTGAGAGAAAATTCCACTTTCCCAGCTCATCGAAGGCACGCTTGGCCATGAGACTCGCCTCTGTCTCTGGAGTATGAGAAGCGATGTGTATCACATTCATGCAAAAGTTTCAGAACAGTTAGGCCTTTGCTATATTTCTTCCCTATGTCACTGAACATTCCAGAGGGTTTGGGCCAGTTACCCTGGTGTCAGCTGCTTGCGGTGGCCTTGTACTTTGAGTGGATTCAAACTTGGTGATTGTAAGTTCCTAAGTTTGAGGATCTGTTTCTACTGCACACTTGGGAGGGCTGATCAGTGAGAGTGGGCTGAGTCTTCCAAACCAAGAAATGGTGAGGCAATAACTTGCTAACATATCAGGGGCCAGGAGCACCCAAACCATATCCTTTGTGGGCAAGGAGTCTCAAGATAGATACCAGGAAGGAGAGCGTGTTGTATTGGGAGTGTATTTCTCCTTCAGCAAGCAATGAGGAAACAAGTCTGTCATATTCCCCTTTTTTAGTTAGTTGCCACGATGACAGCACTAAACGTATGCATAACTTAGCCGCACTATGAACAAGACCTTGTCCCTGTCTTCAAGGTGGCTCCATCCAAAAAGGGACAAATCCAACACTCGACTTCATACAGCGAGACCCAAAGAGCTATAAGTAAAAGCAGCGTCTTCTGTGTTTCGGCCTTTTGAAGTGGGACAGGAAAATCTGTTTCTTGATTGGATTTCTTAAAAAGAAACGACTACCATGTAATAGGAAGTGAATTATATGCAAGTGGAAATGAATCCCGGAGCAAGGAAGTCAGCGAAGACGCCTGGCTTTGGGGCTCTTGGTAACATCTTCTGCAACTCCATTTGGATGATGACCCAAAGCATTTCCTTAGGGCTCTCATGACTTTTTTTCTTCTTACCTCTCCCCTTTGCTCATGAAACTGAATTATTTTCCAGGTAGAAAAGATAATTGTAAATCTTGGCACACTTTTATTGTAGACTGTCTCCTCCCTCCTCAATACATAAAGTTTTGGTACTTGTGGAGTTTAAATTCTGGGGACAGGGAAGGCCAAAAATGAATAAATAAGCAAATACATTTTTCAGATAGGGGATAGAGGTAGTGACAAAGAATGAAGTAGGAAAAAGGACAGAGAATGAATGATAGAGGTGGGCAGGAGGAGGGGCTGTTTTTGACTGGCTAGTCTGGGAAGCTTCTCTGATAAGATGACATTTAAACAAAGAACAGGGGATATAAGGGAATCACCCATGTGGACATGCAAAGCAAGATCATTCTAGGCTCCGGGAATTACACATTCAAAGGTCCTGAGACTGGAACGTGATCCCTGTGTTCAAGGAAGAGCAAGGAAGAAAGTGCCGCTAAAAAAAAAGTGGAGGGGCGCCTGGGGGGCTCAGTTGGTTAAGCAACTGCCCTCGGCTCAAGTCATGATCCTGGAGACCGGGGATCAAACCCCACATCAGGCTCCTTGCTCAGCGGGAAGCCTGCTTCTCCCTCTCTCACTCCTCCTGCTTGTGTTCCCTCTCTGGCTGTGTTTCTCTCTGTCAAATAAATAAAAATCTTAAAAAAAAAAAAAGTGGAGAAAGTAAGGGGAGAGTGGTAGGAGATGAGGTCAGAGGGGGCAGGGAGCAGCCAGAACACGTAGAACTTTGTAGACCATCCTCACCTTCATTATCTTCACTCTTAACTAATGATCCCACTTCCTATTTCACTGAAAAAAAAAAACCCACAACAACCCAGAACCAATCAAAAGAACACATTTCTCTCACCACCAGTCTATCAGCTTATCTGCACCTGTCTCCTTACAATTTTCCTTCTTCCTCAATCTCCTTCCCTGGAACTTCCTTTCCTTCCACACCTCTCAGCGTCAGGACACCACAGGGCTCAGCCCTCAGCCCTTCTCTCATTATCAAGAACACTCATGCCGTGGGTGGTCTTCTCCAGTTCCATGGTTTAAAAACATTTTTAGCTTCATGCATAATTCTCAGAATAAGTTAGATTTTTCTGCAAACTCTCCTGAAGTCTCAGTGGGTTAGAACAACAAAGACTTTTCTTTCATTGTCAATTTCCATCCTGAGTCAGCAGGGGCGTCTGTCATTCAGGGACCCGGGCTGACACACGTGTGCACAACACCTTAGGCAGGGAAAGAGGCCACGGTGACTCACACTCATAAAGCTTAAAGCTTCTGCCTGCTCTCAAGTCACTGGCCATATCGAGTCACACGGCTCTGCCAGACTTTAAGGGGACAGAATGTATGTTCCACAGTGGGTCTAGGAATATTAGTGAATGGCTCTAATGGTTCCAGCACCTCTCAGAGTTTCCTCTTAGCCCCTGACATACTCGGCTAAACTCTAGAATGGTGGATCAAGGTGCCTGCTTAACATCTTCTTTTGGATATAAAGGAGACAATTCAAACTTCATAGATCCAAACCAAAACTCTTGGCTTCTCCTGACCCTCACCTCCTATTTCCAAATTTGTCACTGCCTTTGGCTGACTTCTTGATAAGTAATAACCCCATTCTACCTGCTATTCAGGCCCAAATCTTGGAGTCCTCTTTGACTACTCTGTTTCCCAGACCACACTTTATCTGCAAATTCTGTTGGCACTTTAATTAAAATATATACAGAATATGACTTCTTCTCACCTATGGCTATTCTAGTGTGAGTTACCATCATCTCTTGTATTAACTGGTTTCCCTATTTCCCTCATTGGCTCCTTATGTCTAACTTGTATAGAAGAGTAATCCTTCTGAAACATTGTCTTATCTTGACTCTCCTATGCTGAGAACCTATCAGTGGCTCCTCAGCTCATCACAGCAACATCCGAAGTCATTATGGTTGATAACATTCTGCTTCCTGCCACCTCCTTGACCTCATCTACCACCACTGTCCCCTTACGTTCTCCACTCTAGCTGTTCTTCCTTGAACACACCAAGCACACACTTGCCTCAGGGCCTTTGCACATGCACAGAAGGATCTTGCCTCAAATGTCCACATGGCTTGTTCCCTTATATGCTCGTTTTCCCTGTTTAAAATATCATCTTATCAGAGAAACTGATAATAAGCTACTACCTGCTTCCCACTACTATCATTCTTAATCCTCCTTTTTCCTTTATACTTTGTTATTACTTTTTTACCTCCTGGAAAAGTATATTCACTTGACTTTTTATCTCTGGTCCCCCTTGCTCCCAGAATGAAAGTTTCATGAGCACCAAATCTGAGTATCCTATGTCCCCAATACCTAAAACAGTGCCAAGCATGTATTAAACACTCATAACTATTTTTCAGTTGGATAATTAAGAAAAACAACTATCTAACCTTTATTGAGCGCTTACTCCCTGCCTTACTTTATGCTTTACATTATTGTACTTTATGAGGCATCAACTCCACTTACAGAGGAGAAGATAGACACTCAGAACAGGTCTGTAACTTGCTTAAGATCACCCAGTTGGCAGAGGGTGGAGACTGGTCTCAGCCCCACATCACCCTGCCTCCAAGTCCATGCTTCTAGCCATCGTAGGCTAATGACCTTGTCCTGCCGTGATTTTTGGCAAATTCCCTAGTGAGCAATCTATTAATGCACTCTTAAATTAGAACTTAAAAGTCAGGAAGGATTAATAATTAAGTGTCACCATAAAAAAAAAAAAACTAGACAGACCTAGAAGATTATGAGCTTCAAATGGAACAAAAAATAGATTTGGGAGTTCTGTTGATTCTTGGGATTCCATTTTGGATGTGAAACCACCCAGATAATGTTTTCATACTCAGCGACCTGACATAAAGCCTAAGGCTCCAAAATAACGCAGTACCCTTGACCAGTCTTTACAACAAACAAGCAAAACTCTGGTCAGATATCTTCCTTCCTTCCTCCCTTCTTAAGGAGGTATGATCGACAAATTGGCCAAGCGTGTTCCTGACCAGACTTTGACCCTAACAAATTAGGTTGGCCGAAAGGAGAGTCGTATGTTGAATGCATCTTCTAAAATTGCTTCTGATCGGAGCTATCTGGTGATGTAACTGGAAAGTTCACAGAGTGCTGTGTCAGTCCGGGCATATTCTGTTTCTCTGGAACAAGGACATCATTGGCTCTGTCTTTTACCAACAGCCAGCATTTCTTATTAATAGGGTTCTTTCTCTACAGGGCCATGGATTATTGATAGAGCTCACGGTTAGGCAGGCCCCTGGGACCCCACACAAACACGACACAGCTCTTTAGCCTCAGTCCCCTGGCACAGAGGTCCCCTCGTGCATGCTCATCCAAGGCACTGGGAGGGAGGCTGTTGCTCAAGCTACATGTCAAAGGAAAACACCTTTTCTCTGGCTAAATGAGTAAGAGAAAGGGGAGGGGAGGGCCGTCATCACTGCCCTAAGCAGACATCACTACTGAATGTCTCTTAAGTTGACCCAGAAGCTCTTTCTGAACCCGGAATCTCGATTGTAACCCATTGTACCCAAATGCCTTGCCTTCAAGCTCTTAGATCTTTCTTCCGTTAGTGTAGGCATTTTTATTACGTGTAAAAATGCACTGAAACATGCAAAGTGCATGTAAAATAAAGTTGGTTATCAAAGGACTTTTTCACTTAATTATTTTCCTATCTTCTTTTCATTGATATTTAAGAGCTGCTGTAGGAAGAGCACAGTAGGAGGGACTTGAACTATATAGTCACAGTGCTATTATAACTGGAAGGAAGGGATCCTGAGGTGACCCAGGCAAACTCCTTACAGATGAGGAAACAAGACTGTGAAGTTAAGTGGCTTGCCTAAGCCCATCACGGTGGCTCGGGAGGCACGGACTGAACACTTGCAGCTTCTGGCCTCCCAGTCCCGGGTCCTTTTAACGGGTCCTTTTAACAGCCTGCTGGCTTCTCTGGACCTGCGTTCCTGACCTCTATTATTGTGCTCTTTAGATCTATCTCTTTTTCTCTGCCTTATATGCCTATTTCCTAACACCTGGCAAAATGATTACCAAGTTCAGGAAAAATGTCAGTCTTCTCAAAAGTTGGGTGATAAATTACATGTCATAACTATTTAACATGTCCTACTGGCATCTACATTTTTAAAAATTTATTTTATTTATTTATTTGTGTGTGTGAGAGAGAGAGAGAGAGAAAGTGCACAAGGAAGGGGAGTGGCAGGCAGAGGGAGCAGGAGAAGCGAGTTCTCTGCAGAGCAGGGGGAGCCTGATGTGAGACTTGATCCCAGGACTCCGGCATCATGACCTGAGCTGAAGGCAGTCGCTTAACCAACTGGGCCTCTCAGAGGCCCGACATCTACATTTTTATTTTATTATCAAAACTAAGCTGTGATATGGCAGAAGTAACCCCTTACACCTTTCTTATATCCCCGGGGGTATAAGATACCACTTACAACCCACCAATGCCTATAGTTCAAAAAAAAATGCACAAAGATAGCTACAGGAACAGGAAGAGAACTTAGTATGATAATGATTAATTTTACACATTAGATATTGGGATGAAAAAGGCATTAAAGATAAATGAATTCACGTTGAAAATAAAATGTTGCTTATGTGGCAGTTTTAGGGGCACCTGGGTGGTTCAGTTGGTTAAGCGACTGCCTTCGGCTCAGGTCATGATCCTGGAGACCCAGTATCGAGTCCCACATCGGGCTTCCTGGTCCGCGGGAAGCCTACTTCTCCCTCTCTCAGTCCCTCTGCTTGTGTTCCCTCTCTAGCTGTGTTTCTCTCTGTCAAATAAATAAATAAAATCTTAAAAAAAAAAAAGTGGCAGTTTTAAAGATGGAACCAAATACGTCTGATTCCTCCCCCAAGGGGTATGGTCTAAGTCCCCACCACTGAGTCTGGATGGGCCTTCCTGACTCACCAAGAATCCATAAGGTGTGGTAGAAGTGACGCTCTTTAACTTCTCAGGTTAGGCCAGGAGAGGTCTTGTGGTCTCCACCTCGTTCACTGCTGCCCTGGGCTGTTGCATAAGAAGCTAGATAGCTTGGGACCATGCAGGAGGCACCATCCTGTAAGAAACCCACCAGGCTATAGCTGTTGAGGCCCCTAGGGTTTCCAGTCGGCTTGGCCATTCTAATCATGGCCGCTGCCTATAGGGCAGAGAAGGGCTTTTGCCGCTGTGCTCTTTCTGGGTTTCTGACCCACGGGTGGCCAGTATGTTTTTTATTTTACACCGCTAAGTTTTGGGGGGTTTCCTAGCGGACTGCCATGGCTACTGAAACATTTCAATAGCTCAATGCTTCTCTTCATGCAAATTCATGATTCTTCACACCGTGGTGCACATTAGCTTTATTCTGCTACCTTTAGAGAAGATTTTGTCTCATTCTTCACTGCACTTACATGTTACTACAGTAACATGCTTTTTACAGTAACAAGCTTTTTATAGCTTTTATGCTTGGATTCACATCAGTATTAACTGACATCTCCTCTGAGTCTGAAAAACTCTATAAACAAGTCCAAGATACAAATAACTGGACATAAATGAAATCATGAAGATGATTAAAATGTGATGAGTGCTGCTGCGGATCATTCCTCTGGAATATTTGTGAGAAAGATAATTGATCTAGTAAACAGCTCAAAGTTTGATTTTAAGAAACCATCATTTTAGTTACTCCTACTTTATTTTATGAGGGATTTTTTAAAAAAGTAATGTATTCAAAGATTGGGTAAAAATAATGTCAAGGGGATGTTAGCTGCTCTATACTGGCTATTACCTAGAAGCAGAACTAGAAACATAGTGTATTTAACATGTTTTGTACATAAGAAATGCCTGGGTGCCTGGGTGGCTCAGTGGGTTTAAAGTCTCTGCCTTCAGTTCAGGTCATGATCTCAGGGTCTTGGGATTGAGGCCCGCATTGGGCTCTCTGCTCAGCAGGGAGCCTGCTTCCTCCTCTCTCTCTGCCTGTCTCTCTGCCTACTTGTGATCTCTCTCTCTCTGTCAAATAAATAAATAAAATCTTAAAAAAAAAAAGAAATGCCCAATAATGCCCAATGAAGAGTAGATTTTAGTGTTGATGTCATTGGAGTAGAACAGGAAAATGGAATTCAATTACAATAAAAAAGAGTAAGAATGACTCTGGAAATGAAGAATAATGACAACTTTTTGTTTTGAAATTGTAATTTGTAGCATCCACTGACTGCATGATATGTCTGCCCAAGGACTAGGAAAACCTGAGCTGATTCAGTTGAATTAAACATTTTTGGAACAGCGGGATCCCAGCTCATCTTTCAGAGTCATAGAGCTTCCATCCTTTTAACACAAACTGTTTCGATCAAGACCCAACCTCTTATCCAATTAGCTGTCGCTAGAAAGAGCTTGTGCTTTGTAACCCTGATATGTGTGTGTGCGTGTGGATGTTAGGACAACTGTTCTCTCTGCCAGAGCGCCGTGCATGCGGACTACAACTAAACCCCTTCAGATACAGAGATTGCTTCTGAGTGAGAAAGCAGTCAAAATGAGTAAACCCAGCTTGGATAGACCTTGCCTGTTGATTTTCCCCTCACCCAAGAACCTGGACTTAATTCAGTAAATAAAGTTCCCATTTACTTCAGAGGACGGTGGGCATGTATTTCTGTATGATCAAGAGATTTACCTTCCACATTGATTGAGACCGTTCTTGATATCATAGTCTTTACAGCAAACTAGCAGAGCAAAGATATTTAACAAATTTGTCCAAAGTTCCTGGGTTAACGGAGAAGAGAGCCATACTGGTTAACCTCGAAAGAAATTAGGGGATTACCCAAGACACTGTAGTTTTTTTTTTGTTTTTTTTTTTAAGATTTTATTTATTTATTTGACAGAAAGAGAGAGATCACAAGTAGGCAGAGAGGCAGGCAGAGAGAGAGAAGAGGAAGCAGGCTCCCCGCTGAGCAGAGAGCCCAACGTGGGCCTCGATCCCAGGACCCTGAGATCATGACCTGAGCCGAAGGCAGAGGCTTTAACCCACTGAGCCACCCAGGCGCCTGACACTACGTTTTGAGCATTTTTTTTCGAGTAGGAATAAAGGAGTGTCAAGTGTCAAGCCAGAGTTGTGCCTAGCATTGTGGCACCTAGAAGTTGTCCCTCTCTATTTTGCCGAGGTCCTCAATCCCTTATCATACAGGTTTTTTTTTGTTTTGTTTTGTTTTTTTTAATCTGCCCAAGGGGTGCCTGGGTGGCACTGTCGGTTAAATGTCCCACTCTTGATTTTGGCTCAGGTCACAATCTCAGGGTCCTGGGATCCAGGACTTGTTGGGCCCATGCTCAGCATGGAGTCTGCTTCAGTTTCTCTCTCTCTGCCCCTGCCTTCTACCCCTTGCTCTCTCTCTCGCCTCTCTCTCTCTCTCAAAATAAGTAAGTACATTAAAAAAAAAATCCCCCCAAACTAAGATTATATTATTTTTCATAATCACTCAGAAACCATCACGTTAAGAAAAACCTGGTAACCCCACAGAATCACTAAAAACTCTCTTACAAGAGTTACCCTGAGCAGACACAATTACATTGATTATCCAAGCTTGGAATCAACTAGAAGTGTTGGTAGTTGGCAAGCGAAGTCTAATAGTTTCCAATATGAAATGAAATTTCTCTCCTTCTTGTAGCATTTATGTTTCTGTACACAGTGGGGATGCTGGTTAACGTTTTATCTGACTGAGAGGGTGTTCCGTAAACTTGGTGAGGCTGGGGCTGCAAAGAATCTGCATTTCTAAGGGGAGAAATCTCTTGTATGGGACAATTAAGAGTCCCCGTGGTTCTTCCTAGCTTTTCTTTGTGGAAGCCCCTGGGGCGTCTGGCATCCTTTCAGAAATGCACGGGTTGATTCATGGAGCACAGGTTGTACAAAAGCTTGCAATGAGATGTTTTTTTCCCTGATAGATGGCAGGGCTAATTTTGAAAAATACATTGTTTTGACTGTTCCATCCCTTCCCCACATCAGGATGCTGAAATGTCTCATTCTGAGAGAACTGGGAGACAACCCCCGTGCCCAAAGTGGCAGCTGGGAAAGATTTAAAAAAATAGACACAGATAAAGGAAGCCTGGGCTGAGAGGTAAGAAGACAGCTGGGAGATTTAAGGGATCGTGGCCTTGAAGCAGCTGAAGGAGACAGCGGTCCAGAGAGAGACTGTTTGCGAGATAAGAGGCTTTGTGCAAGCCAAAGAAATATGCCAAAGATGATAACAAATACAGCTGTTATGAAAGCGTGAATTGTCAAGATTCACAGTCTGTCCTGGATGGTAAAGACTGGTCCCCATGTGTGCTTTGGGGGGCAGAACCCGTGACTCTCTTTGACCGGCCAGCTTTCCCTCTCAAATTCTCTCCAAGTGAGGACGCCGTGCATTCCTCTCGCTCAGCCATTTTCAAGATGCCCTGACTCCTGTTTCTGGCACTATTTCTTCTTTTTCTCCTTCATCTCTTCTTAGTTTTCATTGAGACAATCAGGCTCTTAAATGGCACATGACTTGAACTATACCCATTGAATAATGACATTCTGCCTTTAATCCAATGTGGTTGTTGTTAGAATTGGCAGTATTCAGAGTTTATAATTAATTGACATCCCTTGACATAGACTCTCATTCAATTTTATAGTAGCTCATAACGATAAGTCACTATATAATATCTTTCCCATAAAAGCCCGAGTGGATGGAGGTCAAGATAATAAATAATCAGTATAATCTGTAGCACGATGACTAAACAAGTGTTGACCACAGAAATTAAATTTAAAATACAAGCATGGAGACATTTATGTTCATAAATGAAGGTTTTAATCATGCATATAATTTGCCTCAGGGCTCCTTAGATTTGGTTTTAGCCCCACAGTCTACTGAACCCAAGGCGTGTTTATGAAGTTTTCCCCGAGAATTTCTGAGACAACTCCTCCAGACACAGAAAGAGATTGCAAAAATAGTCCAATGGTGGTGATTTCTTTGGTATCATCCAGACTTAGGGCTCCTCTCCCAGGGCTTCAGTTGTGATTTTGGGCAAATTATATTAACTTCTTTGTCAAATGAAAATGGTAATGCCAAGGGCGCCTGGGTGGTTCAATGTGTTAAAGCCTCTGCCTTCGTCTCAGGTCATGATCCCAGGGTCCTGGGATCAAGGCCCATGTCAGGCTCTCTGCTCAGCAGGGAGCCTGCTTCCTCCTCTCTCTCCGCCTGCCTCTCTGCCTACCTGTGATCTCTCTCTGTCAAATAAATAAATAAAATCTTTAAAAAAAAATGGTAATGCCAAGCCTACTGTGAGGTTGTAAGGAGTTAAGATAATGTATGCAGTGTCTGGTAAATGGACGCCCAGCCAAAATGCAGACGTCCACAGCAAAGAAGTGAATGATGGGAATAAAGAAAAGAGTGTTCCATATGATGCCTATTTCCAGGCTCCCTTCTCAAATATGGATCCATGAGATGAAATGCTTCTTTACAAGAGAAAGCAAGAACTCCAGGAAAAGGATCACACAAAGGATCCATAAGGTTAAGTCTTTGTACTGATAGTTTCGCTCTATGTTCCTGTGGGACTTATGACACTTAGGTTAGCTTCCCATAGGCCAGTCCCAACACACTCTTCTTCTGTAGAGCGGTGATTTGTACCCCTTGCATTGCCCCTCACGGTCAGTAACAGAGTGCTGTGAAAGTATTATTGATGAAGTAGGCATAGGGTGGAAAATGGGCTCCGAAGATTTTTTTTTAATATGGCGCCGTGATAATAACCAGATGCATCATGTCCAGTTAAATGTCAGACTATATGTCCAAACAATGGATTCAGCTGTGATTGGGAATGAATCAAAATGGGCTCAGGGCAATCCTGATGAGTTTTTCAGCTCCTTCGGAATCTGCTGTCCCTGTTGTCTCCAATAATTGATACCTATGTGCAGGAATTTTCCCTCCACTAATTCAGCGGTTGCTGGCTCATATGTAACAGGGGATTGAGGACAGGGAAGTGGTGAGTGGCTCTGTCTCAGGAGCCCCAGGGTTAAGGCAAAGGGTTCGCTAGGAAGGGAGGAGTCAGGAAGCAGCACGGAGATGTGGCGTGTACACAACACACAGTTTCGCTGCCCCCCCCCCAAACCTTGAAATCCTGGTTGTATGCCAGGTGGACATCTGACTTGGGGCAGGCTGCTGCTTCCTGCCCTTGCACTCTTCTCTTCATCTGAAAAATGGGGCTACTACCTCCTACTTCACACTGCTATGAGGATTAAATACAAGTACCTGGTACATGGTATGCGGTTAGCGCTGCAAGCTTGTTCCCTCCCATCCCCTGTGAACTTGCCATTATTTCCACAAAGGTCCACCATCCACAGGCAGGGACCTGCCGCGGGGCAGAGCAGCGCAGCACGAGCGGATACCGACGATGCCAGCTTGAATCTCAGCCACAGAGGACGTTTTGTATTTTACTGATTTTATTTTTAGGGCATCTCTATACTCAACGTGGTGCTTGAACTCACAACCCTGAGATCAAAGGTCGCACGCTCTATCGACTGAGGCAGCCGGGTGCCCCACAAAGGTTTTAATACGCCGGAGGAAAGGATATCGGAGAGCGTGGTAAATACTCTCGCCCTAATCTTCCTCCTTTCTCTTCTGACTCGCTTCTCGGCCCAAGACGGGAAGTGAGGACAGTTAAAGAATGTCAGTGTTCCACGTCTCTGCACGTGCACGATCCGTGGTGAACCTCCACTGAATCCTATCACGGACACCGCATTTGCCTGTTTCTAGAAGTTTTCTGCTACGAAGAATATATTCCAATTTTTTTAATGTCTAAAACTTTTCCAAGTTCAAAAATTCAGCTGTTGTCCTAACTAGAAAACAAAACCATGTATCCAATTATTGTCTTTTCTTTCTTTCCTTTTCTTTCTTTCTTTCTTTCTTTCTTTCTTTCTCTCTCTCTCTCTCTCTCTCTCTCTCTCTCTTTCTTTCTTTCTTCTTTTTGGTCTAAGGGGAGTAGGGACAGAGGGAGAGGGAGAGAGAAAATCTTAAGCAGGCTCCATGCCCAGTGCGGAGCCCAACTTGGGGGCTGGATCCCAGGACCCTGAGATCATGACATGAGTCAAAATCCAGAATCCAGAGTCAGGAGTTACCCAGGTGCCCCCAATTATTGTCTTTTAAGTGATACCCCCAGTCCCCATCCCCAGATGAAATGTCCTGCCATGCAGCAGACCACCTCTCCCTCCTTCCCCTCCGTGGCCTCTTTAGTGGTAAGCCCTCCCCTAACGTGATCCAGCCCCCACGACTCACACTCCATCCTCTCGTCCTCTTTCAGGGATGTTTTAGGAGATGTTTTTGACCTTTGTGCCTTTTTTCTTCATTTTATTTTTCCTTTTACATCTTGGCAAGCCTCTTTTCTCCAATGTTAAAATGTACACAGGTGAGTGCGGGATGGAAATGCATACCCCAGGGTCTTCAAAGTCACCTGCTCTCTCTCTATCTCACCTCATCTGGGGCAGGGTCAGAGGACTTGCGAACTAATTCTTACCTGATTGGGACTGTCAGATGAACACCGTTTTAGGTAGAGCAAAAACACACTTTCTACTTGGCAAAACTATATTTTTGTATTTCAGACTTATTTGGAAAGTCAGATTCAGGTATTTGCCTTTTAAAAAATACATTATCTGAGCTATTAAACGGAGACAAAAAAAAAAAAAAAAAAAGACTGGTACTCAGTCCCTATTGTAATGTAATCAGAATTACCTCTGACAGTGGCAAAATGGAAAAACAAAGCACATCCTCCAACTCACTTGAAGTATATTAATAGCTCAGTGCTAGAGTCCTGGCTTTAAAGCAATGGCTTCCATCTTCCAGGAGAGGAATGACTGGGAAAAAGGGGACTTTATAGACTTTCTCTCCAAACAAGTTGGTCAAGGGTCAAGAATGACCAAATACTGTGCAATAAGATATACCTAACTTATGTTATCAAAGCTATAAATGTATATCACTTTTCTTATCTAAAATTTCTGAAGCTTATGCATGTCTTGCTTGACTTCTTTCTCATTTTGATTTATGACCGGGGCTTCAAAGCTTGGAATTCAAAGGACTTGGCTAGAACCATTATTGAACTTCTGCAATTCAACTCGGAACAAATACCCCAAATGAAACCTCTTCTGTGTGAAGTGCTTAAGCAAAACAAGTTAGAATTTCCATGGAAACAGCCTGGAATTCTGGAAGGAGAGAGGACAAAAGTAAGCATGAAAATGCATTTATTTATTTTTTGGTTCTTCTTCACCTCTGCCCCTCCAAACCTCAGGCTGTCATCCTAATGAACGCTTTCAAGCCTCAGAGGGAATTAAGAACAATATTTGACAGGAGTGAGGAAGGAGCTAAATATAACTCCCCCGTGAGAGAAATGTATTCCAGAATCTTCTCCCTTTCCTTCCCCTATCTGGGCCATCTTGCCATCTTTCAGTGTTATTTTTGTGTTGTTCCTGTTGCACAGCAATTTTAGCAGTTATTTGGTTGGGACCAAATAAAGATAATAGCATGCGATATGATTTTGTCCTCCTTTGGAAGGGTCATTCAATATGAGACAATGGAGGATCAATCAATTTCAAATTAATATTGTATATATCCCCTCAGTATAATTTCCATTTGCCTACTACTTCAGAATTTTTAGAATGCTCTCATATAACTCATTTAATCGACAATATGAGAGGTAGATAGAGTCACTGTTTTAGACATGAGCAACTCACATCTTACCAAGATAAAGTGCTTCACGATCACCCTGCTGAGCAGAGGAACCGGGACGCAGCTGGCCCTTTGCTTTTCAGACTCATTGGTTTCGGTACTTTTACAAATACAATGGCCTGCCTGACCACTGTGGACATTAGGCCATGGCTACCCTCCCTTCCTTATTAGATATTAAGAATATTTATTTATTTATTCATTCATTCATTCATTCTCTATAGCCTAGTGTTAGAAAGTAAAAATCTTGCCTTCTTTCCAACTGCTAATATTGATATTAGTATAGATCAGAAATACCACCATGAAGGGTATAGCCAAGGATAGGTGGGCTTTCAGCTTTCCTGAGTATGGCTATTTTTGACAAGCTTTCCCCAGAGCAGTCTGACCTATTCTTCACTGATAAATCAAATAATGTTTCATTCTAGAACTCGGCAATCAATATATGGCTTATTGAGGACAAAAGTGACCTTTTGTAAATCTGAAAAATTAAATGTAGAATGTGTCTCCGGACTTAAATAATACTCGATGTACTGAGTGAACTAAGTAGCTTGTTAATTATTTTGCTGATGCAAGATAGTACCTTGAAGGTGTGTAGTATTCCTGCCTGGGAATAAGTTGGTCTTAATTTTTCTTTGGAAAATTAGACACAATTAATATTTGAGACTGTGATGGCTCTAGAGAGGATACTGGAGATCATAAAGTAGAAAGGATGATAGAATCTTTTATCACAACTTTCTGCTGCTCTTAATTTTCACAAAGGAATGGAGTACAAAAAAAATCACTGGTTTGGTAAATACAAAGACCGAGGGACCAACCAACACTCCACTCCACAATTAGCATAACACACACTTTAAGACAAACGATATGCCAGTCAGATGAGTTCCACCACCAAAATAAATCTGATGTTCTAATACACGTTATCAGAGACTGCGTATCGATGTACACAAAAATTTAAAAATGAAAACGTTCCAAAAGGTGACTTCTTTTTCGATTAGCTTTTACTGTAGGGTATTACAACTACTACCAGTGATCATTTATCAAGAACTTACTATATATTTGGTTTGGGGCCAGGTCGTTGATATATTTGAATATCTATTTAGATATATGAGACTGGTATTACTGTCCCATTATAGAAATCAATGAAAACCTCATCCCAGAAGTGGATTACAAAAAGCAACCTACCCCATTCATATTGCTGGAAAATGGTAGATTCTAACACCAAAACCTCAGTTTACCTAACTCCCACTTCGGATGGACTGGCCCCTTCTGCAGCCCACTCTTTTGAGTGACCTTTAGTTAAGCAATTTTCAGTGACATGAATAGTCCTGTAGGGTTCACTGTTGGGGGAGGACCTAGATCATTTGCTGAATATGAGAAAGATGCTGGGTTAATAAAATTTACTTAAAAGGTATAAAACGGCATCTGGGAAGCCTTCTGCTCACCGAAAAGGTTACATGTAAATCGCGGCCATTAATGTGAGTTAAAAGGAGAAATTGTCTTGCCTTTATGACACAATTAGAAACAATTGACGCAACAGAAGTTTTTAAAAATTATATTTAATACAAGTGAATAGATTAGAAGATCTGAAATGTTATAAAGCAATATACACAATGAATAAATAATTTGCACAGGAGAGTCATGTCTACATTACATAACACTGTCTAGTATGGGAATACTTAAAGTAAATCCAGTGATAATGGAGAAAGTCCATAAAAATGCTAACCTGTCTTCCCTTGTATGAAATTGTTCAAGTATAAAAATCCAATACAGTGTAAAATAGTATTCAATTTAGTTTAAGAATAAAAATTGCAAATATTGCAGTTCCGGAAGAAAAAAGTAAAGCAGCATTTTAAAACTACATAAACTACATAAGAATAGTGTTAAACTAACAAAGTACCAATAAATGAGATCTACACAAGCAAAACTTAGAGAAGGAAGCATGAAACTAGCAATATCTCTTGTTTAAAAAAACCTAAAAACTAAAATAAATTAAAATGTGTTAATGTAAGAGTATTCTCTTATACAGTGCACATATGAATTTAAATAAATCCAAGTCAACATCTTTCGTTGGATAGGTTAATATTTAATATGCTACATCTAGACCTACTAAATAATTTATGCCATGAGATGAATACATAATTTTACAGTGTCACATCTAAAGTTCCTTTCTTTAGAGTGCAGCATAGTAAAACTTAAAAATAAATATCTTAAATAGCATTACTATTAAGGCACAGTATAAACCACATATCGTTAACCTTTGAAGAATTGTAATCTCAGTCACTTTGTTGTCTCGTGTACTGTGTTCACTAATAAATAGTTTTATATATGACTCTGAAATAGATACTAAAAAGTGTAAAATTATTTAAAAAGGGGGGGGATAAACGTCCTTAAGATAGTTCTTAAGGGTTTAGAGTCTGCAAACTTTGCCCGTCTTCAATAGTAAGCCACGAGTCAACACAATAAATAGAAAGAGAAGGCTGTTGTAGTAAAAGCCTGATCCTATTTCAGAATCAGAGCTGCTGAGACCAGCAGATACAAGTTTCCCAAAATTGAAACAGGATGGGGAGAGGGATTAGAATGTGACAAGCTCATCAAACAAGCACAAGTGATGTGTTCTTTCCAGAACTGTGTGTGTTATTGATTGTCTGTACAGCTGCTGCACCCATTAATTCCACATCACTTGCTCTACAGTCCCACTCATCCACAGGAGAGATGAGAAAATCGCTTTGGTGCCTGTCCACCATCTTACCCACTGCCACTACCCCAGGCTGATTGTTCGATGCCCATTTTTTGAGAGAGTAAGAACGTGATCTTCTTACCTGAAAAAGTTCTAGAGGCCATAGTGACTGCTAAAAATGACAATCAGTGCTTTCATCATTTTGTGTGTGTGTGTTTTAAATCTGCTTGTAAAAGTAATTCAAGCTACATATTGCTCACTCTGTATTCCCTGGTTCGACTAGATTCAAATAGCATCTCCTAACTTGTAAAAGGCAGTTTGCTTCCCTGAT
>PITA01005884.1:71785-84929 GCA_004023965.1 Spilogale gracilis
AGCTGTGAGGTCGTTGTTCCCTCGCCTTACCTACGACACACCGGGCAATGGGGGGCGGGGTGGGGGGGAGACGGGGGAGGGGAAACGAGTCGACTGTGGTCACGTGGCCGCCCTACTGCATGCGGTCGGTCTGCAGCTGCTGCGGCTGGTACTGGCCGAAGGCGGCGGCGGCGGCGGCCGCGGCGGCGGCGGCGGCGGCCGTCCCGGGGGCGGCGGCGGTGATTGGCTGCTGCACGGCGTAGCCGTAGCCCCCCGCGGTGACGTAGCCGGCGGCGGCCGGCGAGGCGGCGTACGGGTACTGGTCGTAGGCGGCGGCGGCGGCGGCAGCTGCGGCGGCCGCCGAGTACTGGGCGTAGGCGGCGCCCGTGTAGTCGATGTACGGGGTGGTGGAGGCGGCGGCGGCCGTGGGCTGCACGTGCGGGATGACCACGCCGGGCTGCACGAACGCCTGCGGGTACACGTAGTGGGCGGGGATCCTGCGGAGAAACGGGACACCGGGTCAGGCGGCGCCGGCCTCCCGCCTGCAGCGCGGCTCGTTCAGAAATTAGACAGACTCAAATTTAGTGGTTATTACGAGCATAGGGTTGCCACAATATCTTCTTGTCAGGGGTGCGTTCGAGAGCTCTGGCGGTAGCCGGACTCCCGGAGCGCCCCGAAAGGAATTGAGCGAGCAAAAACGGGGGTGGGTGCCCCTCCCTGCTGGAAGTTGGATTTAGGGTCGGTTAAGAGCACCAGCGCTTATCATTCAGCAGAAGTTTGGCAAATCAAAGTTCTGGAGGGCTACGCACCGGAGAGGTAGTGAATACATGCTTGATTGATTAATTTTAAGACTGGAAAATTTTGCAATGAGTTCGTAAAACTGTGCAGCAAAGAGAAAAAAAAATTCTCAGCGATGAAAAGAATAGGACTCCAAAAGTAATCCGTGATCGTTCAATTAGGGGCGGGGGGGGGGGGGGGGGGGGGGATTGGTCGATTTCCCAAAACGGAAATAAATTTTCCCACAAAATCGGTATGTTTATTATCATGGCAACCCTACTTGAAATTGCTATGCAGGACTCAGCACACATTAATCTCTCTGCAACCTCAGTCACCCTTATTAAAAATAATGATGATAAAAGAAGCAGGCGACAAAATAAAAAAAAAAGGAGTTTAAGAGTTCACAAGTGTGGTAAACACAGCAGAATCACACTTCTCAAACGAACTGTAGTGCAGCTCACTATCACAAGAGGCTGTTGTGGGAAGCTACAGAAATGCTATTAACAGTCATGGCAGTGATTCTCTGAAGAGACGTGCAGCACGCTCTTTGCCTTTCTTTCTTTCTCTCCATAAACTTCATAAGGACACAAGGGTCAACCAAACCTGTTTGACTATCAGGCACCTGAAGGTCAGCCAGCTTGTTTATCTCTATGCAAGACAGACAGAAGGGGTTTTGGGGAAATGATGAGGTTGCGGGGAAAAGGTAGAAACAGGAATATCTCTAAAATTCACACAAACTTAAAAGGTTTACATAACAAAATGAGTAAGGAAACATTTTTTTTTTTTTGCGCAAATACTAACTCTTGTTATATCCTCCAAATCAACAAATAGATTAGCATGTTCCTTTTAAATCTGCCCTACTCACAGATATGTAATACATATCAATTATATGATACATTATCCTGTAAGAGTTCAAGAAACAAAATCAAGTACCTTTAAAAATTATACATTGGGAGATCACATACAAGACACACTGCAATGACCTTACTTAAAATTTTGTTTAAAAAAATAAATCACAAGAGGTATTAAAAAAAAAACCCATGCATTTCAATTCTCACTCTTGCGATTCATCACTACCCCCTTAAAAATGCTACCATGAATATCTGATTTATTTTCCTCTTTCTTTAAAGCAATCTCCATCAGAACCCCTATATTTCTAAAAACATGACACTACAATGCCATCTGTTTGTTGGCAAAGCCAACTTAACAGGAAGTACAAGCAACAAGTAAACGATCCTTATTTTAAAGAATTCTAAAGAACTCAAGACCGAAAACTTCACATTTAGATTTCTGAAAACACAGAGTTTTCCTTTGCCTTTTCAGAGTTTCACTGAAAGTCCTTCTTAACAAACACCCATGGAAAAGATGAATTTATCACACAGGGTAGTGAACTTTGACCCCAATGATAAAAATACACTCAATTTTACTAGACTTTTAGATCTTTCCCAGTGCCAGGAGAAAAGACGTCATCAAGTGTTTCTGAGGACACTTAGAGATGTTCTTAATAGCCTGTCAGAAACCAGACGCGTGGTCATGCACACACTCTAAACTTTTCTGAAGGTCAGGTGACTGACTCACTCACAGCGACAGGTGTGGCTTTATGAAACCCGGTCCCTGGAGGCTGCCATGTCCACAATGTGCAGACCCGGCAAGAGAGCCTCCACTCAAGCCAGTTTACATGTGATGGACAGCAGGGGCTGCGGCCGGGCTATTTTTGATCCTGTCATGCGACAAGGGTTTCCAGCGGGTAAAATGTCTTTATAAGGCCAAAGTAAAACATCTATCAGCAGCAAAGTCCAGCCAGCATGCATCTCACTGATACACAGAAACATTAACCCCTCTACTCCCAGACAGGATGGTTACCAGGTTTGTTATTTTTGAGTGAAGGCTGGTAACTGAAAAGTTTAGCCTACAAAAAGGCAGAATGAAGTGTGTGTGTGTGTGTGTGTGTGTGTGTGTAGAATGCACTAGAAGATAAGGCAGGCCTGCTTACAGGACTCTTGTCTCTGCACTGATTTTACATTAATAGTTTTCATTTGGTAATGCCAACCAATGGGAGTGTAGAGTTCCCTGGCATATCAGAATCCTACATGAAGTCTGGCAAGGGTTAGGAATACGTTTGGAAGGCATGTGAAACCTTAGCAGCACAAGAGGCTCAGGGAAAGGAGAGTCCAGAAGACCATGAACAGCCTAAAATACCCCAGTTTAGGAAGGAAGGCAGGAAAGGACCAAAGGCTCAGGTGGCGCTTCGGAAACCATTCTTGCATTAGGAGCTCTCTGGCTAGTTTAAGGAGCCCATGAAGGAAACGTGGGGCTTTGTCCCCCCATGAGATACCTACCAGTGTCCTTTCCCTCAACTAATCAAACAGTGGGAGCGCCTAGCAGTTACAAAACACAAGAACAAGGCAGATACCTTGGGCAACTTTCGAAGAACACTCACTATCTTTTCCTTTTTTCAGGTCCCCTGACATCTCTTGGTGACTTTGGACTGTTTTCCTTTTCGGGTCTATCAGCAGACTGCTGGCAAAGTCTTCATTTCATTCGCTTGTTCGAGTAACCTACGGCCCCATTGGCATGCTAGGCCTTTCATGCTTCTGGCTCCAAAACCTTCCTTCTAGTATCTTTCCACCTTTCCTCGAACCCAGGTCAGCTGGCCTCCTCAGAGCTCCCTGGACAAGCCACACACTTCTAGATTCTCACCTTTGCTCATGCATCCCTTTGCCAGGGAAGCCAATCCTCATTCCATCTATACCTGTTGAAACCCAAATCCTATCCACCCTAGCTCTAGCACTCACTATGTACAGAGCCTTCAGGAGTTTGCTTCATGTTCTGGTCTCACGTTTCTCATATGTGACACGAATCCAGTCATTCCAACCCTGAATTGCTATGCATTAACTAACATTATCTAAGCACAGAGCCTACAATGACGAATAAAGTAGGCACGCACTACAAGAGTGCCCTATCTTCCACCATCCTTTAAAATTCTAGGTCAGCTTCTGCCTCCTTCATGAAGACTTCTTGGGTCCCATGAACCTGGTATCTTGTCTGAAGCCACAGTCCTTCTGGGGGCTTCTCAGTTTTCTTACTAGATTACAAGGGAGAATGACTGAATTGTGTCTTTCTGGCTATAACTTGACAGAGAAAAGAACATGGCTTTTGAGGTCGGGGAAACCATGATTCTGAACCTAGAACCAGACTCTATTAAATACTTACTAGCCCCTGTAGCAAGCTAATTAACCTCTCTGTATCTCTTGTTTCATCCATGGAAAGGACAGTCACAGGCTAACATGAACAGCCTGAGTCAAATAAGTACTGTGAGAATTACATGATATATGTAAATCTCTTACTTGCACCGTGCATGTAGGAGATGTTCGCTGAATGTTACTGTCCCACCTGCCCCCCTTAGTGGATAGTATAGTACCTAGTACAGTGTGAACAGAACTAGCATAAAGCTGAGTGCCCGTCTGGGTGGCTCAGTCGGTTAGGCTTCTGCCTGCAGCTCAGGTTGTGATCTACAAGTCCTGGGATCCAGCCTGGCATCAGGCTCCACACTCAGCAGGGATTCTGCATCTCCTTCCAGTTCTGCCCCTCCCCATCCCTCGCGCACTCTCTCTCTTTCTCTCTGTCTCAGATAAATAAATAAGATCTTCAACCCCCCCCAAACCCTGAGCACTTAAAGGTATACTGAATAAATGTTTAAGGGTATTTCAACCTGACCTAAAACCAGCCTAGAACTTTCTACTCATAGATGCATAGTCTTTCCTCTCTAAGGTTTCAATAAGAAAACGCTGCTTGCAAACTAAGTATTTCTAAGACATTGTTTAGCAAATGCACAAGGATGGACACATCTGTCTGCTGTGTTACATCAGAAATTCCTTCATGTCAATATTTTTTCTTGAAAAGCCCAGAGTAATCTGGGGGCCAATTAAGGACTACATTTTAAAAAAAAAATAGTTCAGTTACTAGAATTTCAAACAAGTCAAGTAAGATTCAAAATTCTCAAGCGTCTTTCCAGGCCTAAAATAGGATTGTGTGGCATTCCAACAGAATTGAGAGTGACCAGGGGTGATCTGTTAGGTACAGACTCTGGGAATTACAGCAGTGTTTGGAACCCCTTAAAAAAAGAAAAAAGAGGGGAGCCTGGGTGGCTCAGTTGGTTGGGTGACTGCCTTCGGCTCAGGTCATGATCCCGGAGAACCAGGATCGAGCCCACATTGGGCTCCCTGCTCAGCGGGAAGCCTGCTTCTCCCTCTCTCACTCCCGCTGCTTGTATTCCCTCTCTGGCTGTGTTTCTCTCTGTCAAATAAATAAAATCATAAAAAAAGAAAAAAGAAAAAAGAAAAAAGAAGGCTCACTTGGTTCACCTGGAATGCTATCTACTTCTAATAAGATCTCAAGCTCAAAGAATTTAATCAAACAGTAATAATCACCATCCTTAATAAAGATAGCTTAATATTAGCAGGGATGAACAACCAAATGGTGACAATCAAAGCATACTTGATTGAAAATTTCCATAGGACATTTTATTCTGGTTATTCTTATTTTCCTTGTGATGCTTTCTTTCTCAAGGATCAGTGCAGACTACCACAGCCAGTCCAAACTTCTAAGTTGAGCTCTCAGTATCCTCCATAAACAGTCTGGTTTCTCCATGTACTAAATCTTTTCTCTTCTCTGCCTTTGCTTATGCTCACCTCATCCTTAGCCCTCAACCATATCCCGTCCGCCTCCTTCCCTGTCCAGGACATACCCACTGGTCCAAGACTACTTCAAGTCCCATGAAGCCTTGCCCAACCTCTCCAGTTCACCTGCTTTCTTGCTATTCTGAATTCCTTTCATCCTGAATATCAAGCATCTTAGCAGTTAACTGTTCTTGATTGGTTTGTGTTGGTTTTGCAGTCTCCTTATTTTGTATCACCTACTTAGCCCAGCAAAACATAAGCACATGCTAATACCTGTTGATTGTTAGCTCTACAACTGTTTCAAGATTATTATTGTGAGATGATGACTAAGTTCATCACCACTTGTTAGGGTGTATGTCCTCCTCCCCAGTCCCACCACCTTACACGTAGTGTAGACCTGGTCCTGGGAGAGGACCCACAGAAGCAGTTGGACCCATCAACCCACTATTTGTTGTCGGTACCCAGGATGGTTGGGATAGGGCAGTAATAAATAGCTATGGAGATATGAAGGCGCTTTCTGATCATATTGGAGAGAACACTCTTCCATGGTTTAAAAAAGTAAGTTGGCAGTAAGGTGAAGAGTCCCTATGTTAAAGGGAAGGTTTTAAGAAGGTATTCATGGAAAATAACTTGACCCTTCCAAGTCAAATGATTATTATTCTATCCTTGCAGACACATAGGGCAGATATCTGTCTGTCTATCTATTTAGAATCTGACCTGACTTTCCCAAGTTACACAGGTAGACATTTAAGTGCTAAGCTAGAGAATAAACTGTAGCTGAGGATAAAACACTTCTTGAAAAATTAGAATATTTAAAAAGGAACCTGAAACTTCTGGCACTAGAGTTCTAGCACTGTCGATGAGGTAGAATACAGTCCAGACTCGGTTTGGTCAGAGATATTGAGGTGGTAGGGATCGCCCACTTTAGTGTCCAAGCAGAAGGGAAGGACGGGCACCCGAGGAGGACAACTGGTAATCACAGAGCCCAGAGGCATTGCAAAGAGGAGCAGCCTTTTCAGCTGAGTTAGGTCTGAAAGGTGAAAGTTCGTGCCACCCGACTCAAAAAACTGGCTAGCGTCAGTGAAATCTGCTGAGTGTCAAACATTTAAATGAGAACGCCTAAACGTGGATACACACTGGCAAAGAAAGAACCCCATTCCCGGAAAACTCCGCAGTAAAACAGAAACTTAGGACATGCAAGCGATGAAATCTGTATTCTCACAGAGGGAAATCACACAATTTAGCACTCACTACAAAAATGTGGTTAAGTGGAAGTCACAGGCTACAGCTTAAAAGCAAGAAAAAAAAAAGGCCCTTTGCTTCCCAAGGCAAAGTCAAAGTCAACACTCCTCAACATCACCACCAACATCAAAAACACAAAGAGCCCCTTCCCCGAGGAAAAGAAAACACTTTCACTACAGCTCTTTTCAATTAAGTAAAAAGCACACAGTTTAGCTATCAACACCACTTCATTACTGTAATAAATAAAATAAAGCACACGGAGGTCTATTGACTATTGTGAAAAATAAAACAACAACACCAACATCCATGCATCGTTAATCACCATCTGAGCTTGTGTGTCTGAGTCTACTGGTTACAGAGTTTAATTCCAAACAGAACTATTCCACCTCTTATCATCGTATCCTTCTCATCAGTTAGCTTAACTGTATACGAGCCCTGTCAGGTTAGAAAGAGATAAATAACATTGAGTCAAGTTCAACAGTAATCACGGCGCTGGGACACAATTGTCTCGTACACAAGTCATACCTGGTACGTTTTGTTTTGTTAATCATAATCTCAAAATTTGTCTGGTTTGGAGGCTGCAAACTTGGTCAGTAACTTGACTCATCTAAAAATATTTATATTATCAGCATCAAAAAGGTACAAGCGTTTTAAATATGTATCACAAGGAACATTATGTGACATGACGGTCTTGTCTGTATAAAACAGAGGCAGGTAACAGATGGTACCTATCGAAATTTAGGAGGGCCTGATGGATTAACTTACCCAAAAGGTCTTTGTATAAGGGCTGGATGAAGCTGCTGAACACCGAAGGCAAAACCTAACAATAAAACATACCACATTCTCTATTTGTGTATGGTTAGGCATTTATTATTCCTACATATAAAATGCAATCACAACTTTCACTTAAAGAAGATCACCATTCTATTGAGGCTTTATAAATATTATAAATATTGTATATAAAATATTATATATAACAAATACATATGTATTTTAAAGTTCTTTTTACTAGTGTTATTGTTATAAGCATATATTATAAATATATATATTTAAAAGTTCTTTTTACTAATGTTATCATGGACCCAAGTAAAAATTTTAATAGGCTACAGGTGGAAACTAAAAATTATCTGTGGTTTGATAGTCCTACAAGAAGACCTTGGAAAGTTAGACCAGGGAAAAATTCTTGTGGAATGAAACCAGGAACACCAGGACTTGACCATGAAGTTATATGTTACAAGTATTCCTGCAATTCTGAATCATGATCTATAAAAAGTCTCTGTGATTTGGAACATGCTGGACAATGCTTTGGAAGATTGTGGGTTTTACAGATTATGATATTAAAAATTCAAAAAAACAAAGTCTCCTTTTCGGGATAGCACACACAAAAACACAAGATTTTTAATGTCCACTGATATGGGCACATGCACTCACTTGCTTGATGATCTAGTTCCCTAGTGGATCCATTTGGATGGAAGTGTCAACCTCTTTCCAAAATATCAGATGGAAACGCTTGAGTGAAGAGTACAATGACTTAACAAAACAAAGTTGCTTACCCAAGAAAAAGATTACCATTTGCTCAACAGTCAACTCTGAATTATTTGTGCTAATGGCAAGGGCAGTGTTGTAAAGAATCCAAAAGGTCAAATTTTCTCATAGACAAAAGCCTGCTTCCCTTTTGACAACTAATAGCTGCATGATTTTGGAGTAAAACATTTCCCATCTCTAAGTGTCAGTTTCTTTATCGGTTACAGGAGGGCCCAGGCATACCTGAAATCTCCCCATTTTCTTTAATCACTAAATAGTCTGTGATTTTATGTTAAAGCTTTACCATACAGACACTACCTCCCTTCCCCTAGTCTTCTCTTGGGTCAGAGTTCAAGTTGGATTGCGGGTGTGAGCACAGGGCCATTGTCAGTAGGAGAGAACAGTATGTAGCCCTCAGGAGGTGACACATTAGGCCCACATAATCCACATGTGAACAATCTACAAGTGGCTAAAAACTGGAAAACAAGAGTAGACTGGCTGTACATCATATCTGAAACAGATGAGTCAAGCCTAGGTCTGGGTACAGCCTGAGTACAGATTGTCGAGACCCCCCAAGATCGACTGTTGCACATAGGTACTTTTCAAGTCCTGTAAGAGCCAGTGACAATGCTCATTTAATATCTTGCTAGAATAACCAGCCATGGTTCAACTTCACTAAACATCTATAGTGTTTTCTGAATCAGGGATTCCTTCTATTCAGAATCTGGGGAGGGGGGAAGGTACGTTTCTCACCTGGTTGCATGATCCTTGGTTTTGCTCCCAGGTATGCCAGATTCACATTGGCCTTCCTGCCATCAATGATGGGGTTCGGATCCTTGCAGGCTCTCTCAGCAGCAGCTCGGTCAGCCATGGTGACCTTAGCAACGTACACACAGACATACACACAGAGCTCTAAGTCAACCCCTGAAGGAAATCAAGAATCACACTGGAGAAGTCATTCATGAGAAAACTAAGGGGGTTCTTAAACTTTTTCTTTCTTTCTTCCTTCTTTTTTTGGGGGAGGGGGTCCTTTTTCTTTTGCTGGAATTTACTCCTTCATCCCCGTCAAAAAAAAAAGAAGAAAGGAAAAGAAAAAACAGAGAGGAAAAAAACAACCCCCTCCCCACACTCAAAAAGTCTTCAGGGCTTGTAGTAGGGCCTAGCAGAGAGTGGGAAGCCTGAATTCCGCCTTGGAACTCTAGGTCCTCCCTCCGTCGACCGTCCCCCACCCGGGTCCCTACCCAGCCCGAGAGGCACTGTTTGCTTTAAAGAAGGTCCAGCCTCACATCCGCCCGGTGCTCCCAACCACTAGCAAGCACTCCCTAACGACAATTGCTATTGTCCTACGCTGGAGCTCCCTGGCTCTCCCGCGGCTGCATTTGCACGCTTAAATCCCCAGGAGGTTTAATATGCTCTCTTTCAGTTCAGCAAAGAGCCAAAGGATCATCTTTTTAAAGAATCCACCTTTGCAATTAAAAAAAAAAAAAAGTGGAGGATGGCGTAAGGAGTAAAGCCCTAGACCTCCGGGGGGTGCCCCTCCCCGCCCCAGCCGGAACGCCTGAAGACACATGCATTTTTACAAAGCAACAGCGCGCTTAACCACCGGCCTCCAACTCTGGAGTTCGCTTCCGCGGGGCTGCGACCCCTCTCTCCCAACCCTGCGCACCCGCAAATCCGGCAGTGTTTAGTGCTCTCCTTCCACCCCCGCTCCGCCTGTGCCCCAGACACCGCAAGGCGCTGAGTCCCCTCGAAACCCCGCGAGGCAGCAGCCAGCCCTCCCTCCCCCAGCTCCGCCGCGCGTAAACTTTCAGTTCAGCGGGGTGCAAAAGGGCAGCGCCGCCCCCGTCCGCGGGGTTCTTCACACTGCCACGCCGAGCCCCCCACTGCAAACCCCGACCCCCCCCCCCCGAGGCCCTGCGCTGCTCCGAGCCTCCCGGTCCCCTGCGATGCTCGGTTTCCCTGTCGCCCTTTGTCGCCCCCACCTTTCCCTCCCCAACCGACCCCAGCCCCCAGCCGTGCAACTTACAAATCCGTAGCCCCGGGATTTGCCCGTCTGCCGGTCGGTGATGACCACCGCCTCCTCGATCTCGCCGAAGACTTCGAAGTACTTGCGCAGGCTGGCGTCGGTGGTGTGGTAGGGCAGCCCCCCGACGAAGATCTTGGTGTACGTCGTGTCCTTCTGGGTCGTGTGCATCTTCGCGCCCGCCCCGCGGCTCGGGCTCCGGCTGCGGCTGCGGCTGCGGCTGGGGCAGCGGCTGCGCCTCCTCCTCCGGCTCCGCGTCTCCCGCACCCTTCCGCGGCCGCCGGGGGCCAAGGGCGAGGCCGGGGGCGAGGGCGGCGGCGGAGCGGGGGCGAGCGGCCGGGGGCGGCCGGGGGCGCTGGGCGCGCGGCTTCCGAAGTCGCCAGCAGCCCCGGAGACTTGACTTCGCTCTCTCCTCCCGCCCCCCCTGCCGGTCACGGTACAAATTCTCCGGATCCTCTGGGTTAGGATCCTGTTCTATAGAATGTGCAAGCGGTTTCCACTCACCCTGCTGGGAGGCCAAAAATGAAAAGAGAGGGTGGTCCTCGAGCGAAGGAACGGGCGCGTTTAGAGGTAGATTTTTTTCTTTCTTGGAAATATAGTAGGTGTCTTGGGTAGGGCGTGGGTAGGGTCGGCGGTGAGCGCGTCCCCCGGCGCGGAGGTGGGCAGCGGGGGGCGCGGCGGCGGGGTCGGGGTGGGGGACTCCGCGTCGCTCCGGCTCGGGTTCTGTCCCTCCCGCCGCGGAAGCTGAAAGACAAGTGGCGAGGACGGCTCTCCACCTCTCTGCTCCCTTCCCCCGCGGGCCGGGGGTCGGCGCCCGGCTGGGGAGGGGGCGGGCCGGACGCCTGCGATTGGCCGCGGCCGCACCTGGGGTGCCCGGCGCCGCCGCCCCCCAGCTGTTGGGAACAGCTGCTTCTCTCCCCGCGCGGCGCTGGGCCGCGGGGCTCGGGCCCTGGAGCTGGCGCTGGGGTAGGGCTGGGGATGGCCCGAGGCGGCCTTGCTCTCGGCGTCGCCTGCTCTACCCCGTCAAGTCCTACGGGGACTTGCCGCGGTCCTAGCCGGGACCCGGAGCGCTCGGACTGCGTCCGGGGAAGGAGCTGCGTCGCCTTTCCAAAAACGACGACGCGAGCTCTTTGCGCTCGGCTGCGGTGACAGGGCCGGCGACCTGGACTGACGAGCTGGGGGCCGGGAGGCCTGGGGCGGTTCGCGGAGGGCCGGCGAGCTCGGCCAGCGTTACCCGAGTCTGATAGTCTAAGGTCTGGAGAGTGAGGAGGGTCCCCAACCTTTCTTGACCCCCAGAGAGCCAGTGCTGGGGAGAACCAGCGAGGCAGAGCCAGAAGGAAAAAATACACACACACACACACACACACACGCACACACACACACGTCTAGTGCTTGGGTGTTTGGGTGTGCTGGAGAAAACCATTAGCTTTAATTGCTCACGACCCCAGCCAAGCTAAGTAATCGTAGACACCACCTTCTATTGCAGAGGACCGTAAATTAGTACTTTAGCCTCTACAGTTATCAAATTTGTGTTTCCTCCCTACTTATTCCTCCCTAACTATTCGGGGAGACTTGGTACCGATTTCTCATTATAAACCCTCTTCCCCCCCTCCCCAAGCAAAGAATTAATCCATTTCCTTCCATTTGAATGCAAGAATGTTTAGTGACTGGACCTCAACGGTTTTACCAGGATGTACTGTAATTGTAAAAGGTGTAATTTTTTGAAATTGACTTGTTACATAACCACTGGTTTCTACCAGCAGACTTTTAAGGCCTTTGTAGAAAATACAGACTTGAGTCTGTATTTTTTTTTTAATATCAGCTTTTTGCAACTCCTTTTTATCAAGAATACATTCAATTAAGCATAAAATCCTTGTCATATCTGAGGTTTAGATGAAGGTATTTAATGTGAGCTGAATGTTCTACCCACCCCTGTTGGAGCATGAATTGCTTTTAAGTCATTGCCATCAGGAGTGTCCGCTGAAGTCCATACATTAATTACCCTTGGGCTGCACCATTTATTCCCTTTAAAGCAGGTCAGTATGTTAACCTATTAGAGAAGCACATACTTGTGTTTCTGTTTCCAGGGCACCTTTGCAGTCTGCCCAGAAGGATGAGATACATTGCACTTGCCAAAGGGAACAGGAATGCAAATATCCTCCAGCTTTTCACCTTGTTGCCTTCTGTGTGAAGTTGGCCTTTTGAGGTCATGAGTTCCTTTAAGTTTGAACTCCCAGTGGGTGATACGGAGAAATAAGAAATCTAAAGGTTTTCGGAAAATATTCTTAAAATCCAATTGAAGAAACACAGGGTACTTTACAGGCATATGAGAGCCAGGGAAATTGTAAATGGCACTCTCTCCCATTGCTTAAGCAAAGTACAAGTTTAAAAGGGACTCTGTGTACTGGTGTGATGAAAGGTAATTTTTAAAACTTAGAGAAACAAAGTAGCCTATGAAACAAAGGAGGCGTGTTTTCTAATATTCAACATCCATCTTGCTGGGTCACTGAAGAATTAACTGTACTTAGATGAGGCTCAGGCAAAAACTCTTTTGTGAAAGGGAGGCTATTACAGAGAAGCCGGGAGGAAAAGAGTGACTGGCTCTCTCACCTCTCCTCCTACCTGGATGAGGCGCCCACCCCAGAGGGGACTGTGATAATATCAGGGACGAAGGGTGTCTGGGAATGTAGCCAGCAGCTTGGATGTTCACTAAGTAAAGTGGTGAGATCTACAAGGAAACTGTGATCCCAGGCTGGGAGAGCTGTGTCACAGAACTCGGCTTCTGGAAACAAGATGCTTCCCTGCCATAGTCCCAGAGAAAATAATGCGGCCACCCCCCCTACACCCCATGCAGCCCCTGTCTGGTGTGCTTTTATTCTTTCAACTGAGCGGTAAATATTTGATAGCTGGGTTTGAAACT
>PITA01005884.1:85029-106039 GCA_004023965.1 Spilogale gracilis
CCCCCCCCCCCCCCCCCCCCCGCAGGCAGGCACTGGGCTAGAGCGAGGCATTATTGACAACTGGGTTTTGTTTTCCATCTGCACAAAGATGGGTTCAGTTACCAGGGCCAGAACCATTCTTGGTGGATTTATGAACCTGAGCCATCAGACCATGTAGCCTTGGGGCCATAAAATCTTCCTGGATTCAAACTTTCAAGGTTTGTAAGTACCAAATATTTCTGTATAATTACCCATTACAAAGTCAAGTTTGAAAAACAATACTTGAGTAATCCCTTTGCTTTCTCAGCTGCTCTTGGCAGAGAAGAACACTTGTATATTCACAAACCTTGTGCAGTATGATGTGTACTTCTTTGGAAAGAAAGAAATATAAAGTAAAAGTTATAAATAGGTTCCAAGCTTGTCATATCCAAATTAGTACATATGAATGGCCCCAAATCCTTAGTTCCTACTCCATGTCAAGATCGATATTATTTTATTACTTACAGTAAATTATTATCCACTCTGTTCAAAGTCTTTATTTGGCTATTAAGGGACAGAACCAAATGGGCAAATTTTACATTCTTTTATCTATTTTCTGTCCCCATCTCCTTAAACTAATCATGGAAATCAACTCCAGGGCCAAGGCTTATGAAGAATCTTGAGAAAAGAGAGTACTATTTGACGAAGGTCGAGAAGTACTCTAGCCACTCGTGGAGGTGTCTGCTTCAGGGACAGCACTGCTTTGGAGGGTAAGTCACCTGCAGGCAGAGTCGGTCCCTGGGATGTCACTGCATTGCCTGCAGCTCACTGAGATCCTCCGCAGAGTTCTACCTGTATCAACACTGAAGAAATGCTTACTGAAGAGAATTGGTATATTAAATCTATCCACCTGCAAGCTTGCTGGGGAAAAAAAATACCTTTTTTAAAAAAAGATTTTATTTATTTATTTGAAAGAGAGAGCGTGCGTGAGCACGAGGTGGGGTGAAGGGGCAGAGGGAGAAACAGACTCCCTGCTGAACAGGGAACCTGACCAACCAATGGAAGACCAACGTGGGGCTCATCCCAGGACCCTGAAAGGGGAAGGCAGATGCTTCAGGGACTGAGCCACTCAGGCTTCCCAAAACACATTGTTGATTCCAACTGACCGCATGCCATGTAGTTAGGCCAGATTACTCGTTGTTTCATTTCGTTTTGTTGTTTTGGAAAATTGAGAATATGGCTTCAATGAGATTTTGTTTTATTTTGTTTTGGTTGTTTGGAAATGTCTATCTTCTTTTGAGAGTCTGTGCAAGCATTCTGATGTAAAACCAACAGGTCTCCTGCCCTTTTGAGAAGTCCCATGATCAGCTGTATTTCTGTTTCTCTCTGGGTGGGTTGGTAATTTTCTCTTAGTAACAGATAACAAATGTGGTAATAGGTTATGCTGCTATTTTCGTGTGCGGAAGAATTGGCAGTCAGAAACCTACAGTCAGTTCAGCTCACATCCACCTCTGGGCAATTTCTATTCATGCTGCATTAAACCACATCTAAGCTGGTAAGTAAAGTGAAATGGAAATTTGTAACTGTTATTCACTCATTAACGTCATAACACTTCTTTTACATCAACACCCAGAAAATAGGAAACAGGGTAGGGTTCCTTGGAGAACAAGGGAAGGGCAAAAATCAAAGTAAGGGCGATAGAACTTTACCCAACCAAGAGTGGCCCTCTGCCCTCCGGAGAAGTGGCATTAACTGTATGCACCCTTGAAAATCCTATTATAGAAGTCTGAAAGGCAAGGCAGAGAATGCAAACATGTTAAACCTGCTTTGTGCTTCCTCACATTTTAAATTCAGGGAGTTCTTTGGTTTTCAGTCTTTAAACAGCGAGCCTCGGAGTTGCCAAGTTATTTTTACGGAGCGGATGGTACTCTCCAAATGTATTGAATGACTCTCCTGATGACAGATCGTTCTAATGATGCTGCTTATGTGCTGAGTAGAGGACACGGTGTGGTGGAAATAGCCCTGGGTCCCCAACCCTAGAGGCTAGCCCAGGCGTTCATGAGTCAGCTCCGAGGCCTTGTTCGGTTCACTCCGTTAAAAAGTCTGAATGCAGTTAGAAAAACCTGCAATAGTCTTCCCTGAGTGGACATGTCCTAGAATGGAAGATGCTAGTCTAGCCCTTTATTTATGGAAGTGTTTAGAGGGTCACCTTGAATTTATGAGACAGCCCAATGCTAACACTCAAGAGTTATTTACTTTTTAGTTTAACTACTTGAGATCATTTTGTAAAACTGAAGTTTTCTCTGCTAACAAAGGAAAGGCTCGTTCATGACAGAAAATTATAAAGACACATAAAGACATACAAAGAAGTAAATAAACCCCTCACAATCCACGATTCTATTCAGAGTAATGTGACAGAGTGTCCAATATCAGGTCATTTCTTAGACATAAATATCCACAGCTAAGTGTAAAATAGGAGCTACCCTTTACATTCTGTTTTACTCTAAGCTTTTTTCACCCAACAGTATATGGTGAATATTTCTATTATTAGTTTCTTCAATTCATTTAAAAAAATTTTTTTTAAAGATTTAATTTATTTATTTGACAGAGAGAAACACAACCAGAGAGGGAGAAGCATGCTTCCTGCCTAGCAGGGAGCCTGATGCGGGGCTTGATCCTGGGACTCCGGGACCATGCCCCGAGGCAAAGGCAGTGGCTCAACCAACCGAGCCACCCAGGCGCCCCTCTTCAATTCATTTTAAATAGCATCTTATCATGTCAATGACCCATGGTTTGTTTAAGCAATCTCTTTTTGGGGGCATTTACACTGTTTCCAAATTTTCCTTCTTATAAAGGGCTTTGGAATTAATATCCTATAGATAAATCTTTTTTTCTTGAAGATTTTATTTATTTATTTGAGAGAGAGAGAATGAGCCAGGGTGGGGAGGAGCAGAGGGAGAGGGAGAAGCAGGCTCCCCCCCCCCCCCCCCCCCGTGAGCAGGGAGCCCAATGTGAGACTCCGTCCCAGGACCATAAGATGATGACCTGATCAGAAGGCAGATGCTTAACCTACTGAGCCACCCAGAGTGCCCCGGATAAATCCTATGTTTAAAAAATATATATATTTATTTATTTATGAGAGAAAGAGTAGGAGAGCATGGGGTGGGGAGGAACAGAGGGAGAGGGAGGGAGAATCCTGAGCAGCGGCCACACCCAGGCAAGAGCCCGACGGGGCTTGATCTCATGAGCCCGAGATCATGACCTGAGTCAAAATCAAGAGTTGGACAGTTTAACTGACTGAACCATGTAGGCACCCCTTTTCGCACATTCTTGTTGGTTATTTCCTGTGGCTGGCTCTGTAACAGACTTTGTTTTATCCACTGCCCCACCCCTGACTCCTAGAACAGTGTTTTGGAACCTTGTAAGTGCTCAAATCTTTGTTAAACAAATGAATAAATCCTTACAAGTTGATGTATTAGAGTGGAGGATATGCCCACAGTTAGATCTCTTGATACATATTGGTGAATTGCTTTACGCAAAGTAGTATCAATTTTTATTTCTACTAGCAGCATAGTGATGCCAGTGGTCCCAGAATCCTCACTGACTCAGCTTTATAAGATTAGAATAATTTATTTATTTTTTTTTTTTGCAAGTAAGAAAAATCCTAAGTCACACTGACTTAAGTAATAAGAAGGAATGTCCTATCTAATCTAATTGATGTGTCCAGGGGCGGGGGTGGGGGGGGGGTTGACCCCATTGTCACCAAGGCGATGTCTCCGTTTGTTGAGATCCTCCCGTCTTGGGTGTCCTCTGGTGGTTGACTTTAATTTTTAGCTGACAGCCTCAAGGTAGCAAGTTGGTTGCCAGCAGCTCCCAGAGCCAGGAGCCTCCTTGTTCCCGTGCAGGGGAAAACATCTTCTTTTTGCAAAGTTATCAAATAAAAAGTCTGATCTTATTTACATCATATCATCTCAGGTTGGGAGCTCACCTTTGAACCAATCTGAGAAATGAAGGAATGGGATTTGCTAATTTGCTTAGACCTGACTCCATTCTGTTTTCCCATGACGGAACAAATCCCAAGGACACCGGGGTGAGATGACCCCAATTTCCTCAGATCCATGATGACCCATCCCTGGACTGGGGAACCCTGCTAAACCCCAGGGTTGTGAGATTCTGGGTTTTTGTGGGAAGAAGAAATGGTAGAGCGAATGCTTCAGAAACAATAAAAAAATGATCATGAGTATTGGCATCACATTTTTTTTTCTTTTTTCTTTTTATAAATTTATTTTATTTTATTTTTTCACTGTTCCAAGATTCATTGTTTATGCCCCACACCCAGTGCTCCAGGCAATACCTGCGGCATTTCATTTTTTAAATGTATGTCTTTTCTAGAGTAAAAGCTCTTGTCACTTAATTATTGTCCCGGTGTTGGTGTTTATGGACCATTTGTTTTTCTTTTGAGAACTGCCTTTTTTTTTTTTTTTAAGGCCTTTGTCCTTTTTCTTGAATTCCTAAGACCATTTTAAAGACCCGTTTTGAGAGGTTCCCGGGAGGCTCAGTCTGGTAAGTCGTTAAGCAGCAGGCCTTCCAGCTCAGTGGGGAATCTGCTTCTCCTTCTCTCTCTGCTTGGGCTTCTCTCTCTCAAATAAATAAAATCTAAAAAAAAAAAGAAAAAAGAAAAAAGAGCTGTTTTGATAGACCCATGCCATGTAACTCACTTTGGAGTTAAGAGAAATTTGGAAATTTCTTTTTGGAAGAAAAAAAATTTTCTTTTTGGAAAGGAAAGGACTCAACTAGGAGTCAGATGAACTCTTTTGTACTTTTGAAAAAATATGTGTCAAATTGAGATATAATTTAGATAAACCCAGTCGCATAAATTGAAATGTCCTCATGTATACAGTCAGGACCACTACCCAGACCAAGAAGTAAAACATTTTCATTAGAATATTCCTGTGCGTATTCCAATTGGTAACTATTCCAACCCTACACACGCACACACACGCGCACACACACGCGCACGCGGGCGCGCGCACCACTCTTCCATCATCCTGGATTAGGGGATTAGTTATACCGGTGCTTGACTTGCATGTAAGTGAAATGAAAAAGTATTTATTTACACTTTTGTGTCCGGCTTCCTTTGCTGGATTCACTAGTGTAGCTGGAGGTGTTAACACCTCTTTCACAGGAATTTCAGGAAGCAGGATTGCAGGGGGGGAGGGGAGCTGAGCTGCAATGCAGTCCTGATAGAGTTTCAGCCAACCCTAAGGGGAGTTCTGATGCTGGGATGACCCTGTAGGGTTGAGGGAGCTGTAGCTTTACACCTTCTCAGTGATCCAGTCATTGGATGTAACCCCCCAACCACCCCCCACCCCCACCCCACGAAAGGACACATGACCTTGGGCTGGGCGAAGCACTCGTCTTTAGCCGGTGTAGTCCTTATATGAGGTTGCCAGTTGGAGGCTTCAGCCTGCAGCACTTCCGGTCCCTGGGAAAATGCGGGCGACAAGGGCAGCGCGTTGGAGTGTCCGTGTAGTCTAGCCTGGGCGTCTTGGATATTCTTCATATAGATCATGTAAACGGCAACTCCAGGAGTCTGGTGCTCCTTTTCTGGCTAGGACTTAGCAGTGGAAGGTTGGTGCAGTGAACTACACCCTCCGCGGCTCCAGGGAACTTGGAGATGCAACTGACACTCATTTTCACCCTCTTCACTAGTCAAGATCCCACTGAACCTCAGCTAGCATGCCACGGAGGCATGATGGTTTGATTAGAGTTTCCAGAGGAACAGAACCGATAGGATATGGATATTGGATACACGGGTGTACGGATGTGTGTGTGTGTGTGTGTGTGTGTGTCCTGAGGCAGAATTCCTTCTCCAGGAAACCTCAGATTTTGCCGCCTAGGCTTTTAAGTGATTAGATGAGGTCCACACATATTATTGGGAATCATCTCCTTTAATCACACTTATTTAGTTAGTTAAGATTTTATTTACTTATCACGAGCTGGGGTGGGGAGGGACAGAAGGAGAGGGATAAGCAGACTCCCCACTCAGCAGGGAGCCTGACCTGGGGCTCCATCCCAGGACCCTGAGCTGAAGGCAGACACTTAATTGACTGAGCCACCTCGGTGCCCCTCTTTAATCACATTTGTAGAATACCTTCACTGCAACATTTAGATTAGTGTTTGGCCAAACAACCGGGCACCGTTGCTTAGCCAAGTTAACATGAAATTAACCATCACGGGGAGTAATTGAGCATCAGTCCTTAAGGGGTTGAACCCTTGGTCATCATGCTCCTCTCATGTTGTGGCTGCTACCCTCGTCCATGCATGGTGGGAATCAGGGCCACTCTTGATTTACTCACTGGTTCCCAGATTCACATTGCACCTATTGGCAACTGTGGTAGAGTTAAAAAAGGAAAAAAAAGTATTTAGTCCTTGTCTTCTGCTCCCCGCAGGGAGCTCCTAAAATCCTTGGAATCTAACCTCTTTTGTATGCTGAGATGCGGGGCCAGAGGGGGGACACACTCTATAGTTTCCAGATAGGGTTTAGTAACTAGAAAAACCTACTTTGATTAAAGGGATAGAATTTTCAGCCCCACCTATCCTCAACCTCCAGGGAGGAGAGATAGCTGAAAATTGAGTTCAATCACCAAGGGCCAGTGATTTAATTAATTATTTTTATATAACGAAACCTCCATAAAATCTTCTAAACAACCAGGTTCAGAGAGCTAGGAACTGCCCTATCTGGAGAGGACAGGAGAGGACATCACTGCCCTCCCCCATGCTTCACTCTGTGCATCTCTTTTATTTGGATGTTCCTGAGTTGTATCCTTTGATAATAAACTAGTAGTCATAAATAAAGCACTTTCCTGAGTTTTGTGAGCCTGAGTGGGTGATCATGAGAACCCCTGAATTGTGGCCACTAGGACAGAAGTGTGGGTCACCGGGGACTTCGTTTCCTGCTGGTGAGTGAGGTGGGTGCGGCGTGTGTGGGACGGGGACCCCTCCCTGTGCAAGCGGGGTAGATGCCTACTTACTGACAGATCAGTTCTGCCTATATTGAAAGTTGGAAGTTGGTTTTTTTGTTAATGGTTTTTAGTTATTACTCCAACAAAGTAGTCATCCTTCTTAAGGAAGAACTTTCTAGAGCCCCACCTGAATGAATGGAGTGTTCAATAAGGTCTTTTCAGTGTGAATGAGCTGGAATGTTAAGATCTTTGTAGCATTTTGCAACCTCTGACATCTTTGCTTATCTATTACTGCCCCCTCAACCCTCCAGCCAACAGTAGGTTTTTTTTAAAAAAATATATAAACTCTCTCTTCCTTTTTAAGTATGTCCATTAATGGGGTGCCTGGGTGGCTCAGTGGGTTAAGCGACTGCCTTCGGCTCAGGTCATGATCCTGGAGATCCGGGATCGAGTCCCACATTGGGCTTCCTGCTCAGCGGGAAGCCTGCTTCTCCCTCTCTCACTCCCTCTGCTTGTGTTCCTTCTCTAGCTGTGTTTCTCTCTGTCAAATAAATAAAATCTAAAAAAAAAAAAAAAAAAAAAAAGTATGTCCATTAACTTAAAATCCAAGGAGAATTTTTATGCAGTTTTTTAGGCTCTTTGTCTTTACTTTTCCCTTCTCTGCTCCCTACCTCCCACATCTCAGCATTCTTAGCAGACCAACTCTGATCTCTGTTTCTTCTGCCCAATGAAACTGACATTTTGTGCTTGGGCCCCATTTCCCTGTGCCAAGGACTGGAAAACAACTTCAGGGAGAAATCGAGTGAATGTGGAACTCATTTCAGGAATTCCCATTCTTTTGAGATCTGTCTGCCTGACATTTCTTGCTGTCCAGTGCCTTCCAGCTGTTGTTTTGTATATCGTGTTCAGTCTTAACACCTCTTACTTAGTGAGGTGAATTTAATGATACCAGCTACTTTGTCATGGCCAGAACTAAAACTCCTTTAAATCAATTATAAATGTAAGAACTATTGGTGAAAACTCCCTTACACTAAAAATATTTATGTATTTATTTTTTTAAAGTCATCAAACATGTCTTGAGGCTTGTTTTATAGTGATTAGCGTACTGATGTGGAGTTTCCAGCAAACTCTTACTAAAAACGCAGGAGATTTTCCTTTTTCTGGTTGGAAGGTACATATTCATGCAGAAGAATATATCGGAATACTTAAATATCTTCTTTACACTAAACCTTTGCCTTAGCGAACGAAAAGAAACTATTCATTTTCATGATCGGATTTTGAAATACCAAAGTGATAAAAAAAAAAAATCAAGGGTTTATCAAAGTCGGCTTCCAGATTGACTTCCTTTTATCTATCACCTTTTGGGCTAGTTGTATAAAATTGATTTTAATAGAGCATATTGTTATCATCACAGCGCTCGGGGATAGTCTGAGTGAACTAAGATCAGCAACATAAAGAGACAAAATTACAATGCATAGGTCTTTCAAGGCTCTCAGTGTAAATCTTCACTGCCTCAGACATCTTTCTCCTTTCTGCATAGATACCTAGATTTGTTCTCTGCATTGTAGTGGTGGCCTCCAAGCATGGGGATTTTATGCTTACTGATATTCAGCACTTGCACCCCCCCCTTGCACCCCCCCCGCCCCCGGTCTGTCAATGCTGGATTGAGGAGGGACACAAATACGGGGATATATCTGTTTCTACACATGTGGTTTTATCAGACGATCAGAGTGTTCTCTTTTTGGGAGAAGCTTTGTAGGCTTGAAAGTGTTGTTCCAGATGTTTTCTCTGACATCTTCATATTGACCTTTCCTCAACCAGCAAAATTCCTGCATAACCTCAGGTCTATGTTCTTATCGTGAGAGGCACCTCCAGAAATTTGGAACTAGATGGGAGACAGAAGAGAAACAGCATGACGACCCGCTGGTGGACTGCGGCAGTGTCAGTTAAGGAAAGCGGGGCGATCTCCCCGTGTACTCAGACTGCTCCAATTGGAAAGTGATTCATCAGTCTCCGACAAAGAGACAAGTGCCAATGAATTAGTGAAAGAGCACGCTCAGGAGTTGAACACAATCAGGGTTTCTGTCAGATTCTCACGGGGGTTCTGAGGGGGACCTTGTGCAAATCGAGAAGTCTTTCTGCACTGTGTTTTAAAACACATAAACAGGAAAAAGTAATGCTATAAAGGTTAATATACATGTATATGTATTTATAATTATGATGAAGAGATCTTTTTCTGTGTACAAAACAAGGCAATTTATCTAATTATACCTATAAAAACACAGTGAAATAACTCAAATGTTTTATGAAAGTAATTTATTTTGGTTTATCTGTTCTGTTTCTGTTTATATTACTGTATGAATGTACTTGACCCCCATTTGTATATGGAAGAATGACATTTTCTACTTGCTCCAAGACTCTACATCAATGTAGGATGTCGTAATTAAAACAGTTTTCTTGGGGCGCCTGGGTGGCTCAGTTGGTTAAGCGACTGCCTTCGGTTCAGGTCATGATCCTGGAGACCCGGGATCGAGTCCCACATCAGGCTCCCTGCTCCGTGGGAAGCCTGCTTCTCCCCCTCTCATTCCCCCTGCTTGTGTTCCCTCTCTCGCTGTGTTTCTCTCTGTCAAATAAATAAAATCTTGAAAAAAAAAATAAAACAGTTTTCTTTTCATTTCAGAGGACAATTTAAGAGATGAATCTGTGGCATAAAACTTATCTACCTTAAGTAACTAATTGCACATTTGGCTATTTTTTAAATATCTGAAAGTTATTTGTGAAATATTTTTCCTTACGGCTTTAAAAACAGATCTTTCTTTCTAATTGTATTTCTCTTCCAGTTTCAATGTTCCTTTTGTTTTGGGTACTTATGGATGAAAACTATCATTTTTTTTATTAGAAAAAAAAAATACCAACAAGTAGTTATACATGAAAAATGCAAGCAAACATTTTCCCAGGATGCATTGTACTTTGCAAGCAATATCACAGAACTGTGTACCAAAATAAGTTATCGTAGTCTGAATATTATATATATGTATGGGCATTAAATATTTACCTTTTCTTGAAAATGTGTTTGTTAGTTATTTATATTAATACTTTCTATATATGATGTGAATATTTACATATTATAAATACTAGTTGTTATTATAAAAATATATACATTTTCCTGTTGATGTTGAGACACATCATTATCTCAGTCATATTGGTAAGTTTGGGACGGATACGATATTTATGACTACTAAAATATTTCAGGTTTGGAGATTTTTTTTTTTAAATGTTAGAAAACCCAAATCTATCCTTTATTTTCCTGGAACCATCCTGGATACTTTCCACAAAACTCTTTACATCCCAAAATGCATGGTTAAGGATTTCCAGAACCATTCTCAGATCATACTGAGCCATAGACAAGACAGGTTAAAAAGATAGGTTACTCTATTTCATTTCTTATTGGTTTAAGGAAGAAAAGAACTTTCCTGAAAGTGATTGGTGTGTCTGATTTCTCTGCCACTCTTTTATTAATATTAATTCGGTGTATACATTTGTGTTATTTTATCTTAGCTCAGCAAAACCTCTAATCAGGAGGAAAGGGGGGGAACATAAAGACTTCAAAAGAAATGAAATTTTAACTAACTATAAGTGGCAACTACAAAGCAGGAAGAAAGGATTTCCTCATTTTGAAATCAATGAGCTGCTCAGCGTTATTCTTTTATACATGTGAGAACCAAAAGATGTGTCCCACGTAAAAGGATTCTATCTGGAGAAGTTGCCTGAAATCGTGTAAAACTCTTCAAAATGTGCAATGTGCTAGGTCAAGAGGAATCGAAGGGTCCAAACACCTAGTTTCAGAACATGTTGTTGGACGAAAAGTACTTCAGAGGAAAGACCTTTGAAAATGTGTTCTCACATAAAGGCAACGAGACTATTGCCCCCCCCCCAATCATCAAAATTAGTGTTTTCAGAATTCTGGAAATTTTCATCTTCTTCCCCATTTCATAGTAATCTTGAAAACCAAGAGTGTTGCAATCACAGTACTTGTGACCAATAGCAGCCAGGCAGCCCCTGGAAGGGGCAAGATGGGGTTAGAGCATCCCCCCACCCCACCCCACCCCCCGGTCCGCCCAACACACCAGTCCCAGAAAACTGTCATGATCTGACCTTTCTGATGGCTTCTTGAAAATCTCCACCCACAGAGCTCCTCTTGATTTGACCTCACACAGAACTCAGCTAGTGCAAACGGCTTTTTCCTTGGGGCCCTTGTCAAAAAATGTCAGTGGCCGTTGTTTAACAGGGTAGCTGCCTGAGGTCATGGTAACCAGCCATGACTAAAAAACTTAAAAAAAAAAAAAAAGCTGAGAACAAGGACGCCTGGGTGGCTCAGTGGATTAGAGCCTCTGCCTTCAGCTCAGGTCATGATCTCAGGGTCCTGGGATTGAGGCCTGCATCGGGCTCTCTGTTTGGCAGGGAGCCTGCTCCCTCCTCTCTCTGCCTGCCTCTCTGCCTGCCTCTCTGCCTACTTGTGATCTCTCTCTCTGTCAAATAAATAATAAAATCTTTAAAAAAGAAAAAAAAAAACCACCTGACAATAAGATGTCCATAGGGAGCTTTGAAAAACTCTGCTCTGTGCTTGAGAATCTGGGAGACCATATGCATAGGCAAGATGGTGCATGTGCCCAGGAAAAACCCATGAAGACTCTAATATCTCACCTTTGATTGACCTTGTACAAGCAGGAAGTAGAGGCTAAACAGAATTTTTAACTCCTGCATCACCAAATGCCTATCTCAAGAAAACACAAAGCTCCTTAGGAAAGGCTGGGAGATTTATTTGTTCAAAGCAGTATGGGAAATTTACATCCAATTGGTAGATGACAACAAGCTAGCCAGGCCGAGGCGTTAGTGTTTACACACAAGGAAGAACACACATTTTATGGAATTAGTTCAGCAAGTCACTCAACAAACAGGAGCGACTAAAATAATAACAAGCAGCTCAAACACAGGGATGGGGGAATCTGAATTCCAGAGTTGCTCCGTTGTATTATTTTAAAAGTCCAGTTTTAACAAAAATCTAACAAAAAAATTATGGGTCATGCAAAGAAATAAGAAAGACCATGGACAAGGAGGATGGTGGGGGAGAAAAGTAGTCAACAGAAACTCTGCAGGCCTACAAGTTGGGCTTACTAGACAAAACTTCAAATCAGCTGTTATAAATATTTTCAAAGAACTAAAAGAAGCCACATCTAAAAAAAGAAAAAGTATGAGACTGATGTCTCCCCAAAAAGAGATTAAATTATTTTAAAAGCATCAAATAGAAATAGAAATTCGGGAGTTGAAAAATACCAAATGACTGAAATGAAAAATTTGTGAAGGGGCTCAACAGCAGATTTGAGAAAGCAGAAGAAAGAATCACTGACTTTGAGAATAGGATGGAGATTGTCCAGCCTGAGATACAGAAGGAATAGTGAAATTTAAACAATGAACACTCAGAGACCCACGGATACCACAAGTGAACAAATATATGCTTAATGGGAGTCCCAGAAAAAAGAGAGAAAGAAAAAAATAGGAAGAGTATCTAAAGAAATTATGGTTGAGAAGTTCCTACTTTTTTTTTTGAGAAGTTCCTACTTTTAATGAAAAATATCGATCTGCACATCCAAGAAGTTCAATAAACTCCAAACAGGAAAACTCAATGACACATTGAGCTATACACATATTTTGGTCAAACTGTCAAAAGCTAAAGCCAGTGGTAATACAGTACAAATACAACACAAAATCACTTGTGTTTCTATGCACTGTAATGAACAATCCAAAGATAAAATTAAGAACACAACTATATTTATAATAGTGTCAAAAATAAAATGCTTATGAATAAATTTAGCAAAACAAATGCAAGTGTTGTACATTGAAAATTGCTAAATATCATTGAAAGAAATTAGGGAAAACCTACATAAATGGAAAGACATTGTATGTTCATGAATTGGAAGACTTACTGTTAAGGTGAAAGTACTTTCAAACAGACCACAGATTCAGTGGAATCTCTTCCAAAATCTAGTCACTTTCCATTGGAAAAATTGACAAGCTGATCCTAAAATTATATGGAATTACAAAAGACTCAGAATAGCCAAACAATCTTGAAAAGGAAAACAAAGTAGGAGAGGGCTCATACTTCCTGATTTCAAAAGTTACTCCCAAACTCCAGTAATCAAGATTGTGTAGGACTGGCATAAAGCTAGACATATAGATCAATGGAATTGAGTTCAGAGTCCAGAAATAAGTCCACACATTTATTGTCAATTAATTTTTGACAAGTGTGCCAAGAAAATTAAACAGGAAAAGAATGTTTTTTTTTCAACAAATGTGCCAAGACAACAGAGTATCAGAGCCCTAAGAGGTAGAAGCCTAAAATTCTTAGAAGGAAACATAGGAATAAATCTTCATGATCTTGCATTAGGCAATGGTTTCTTAGATTTGACACCAAATATTCAAGTACCAACAGAAAATACAGGTAAATGGGACCTCATCAAAATCAAGAACTTTCATGCCCCAAAGAACACAATCAAGAGGGCAAAAAGACACTTAGTTACAAGAAACTTGCATCCTGAATATATAAAGAACTCTTAAAGTGGAATACTAAAAAGACAAATAACCAACTTCAGAAATGGGCAAAAGACTTAGACATTTCTCAAAAAAAAAAAAAGATACATAAATGTCCAACAAACCCATAAGTCATTAGGAAATGCAAATTAAAACCACAGTGAGATACCATTTCGCACTCACTAGAGTGGCAAAAATAAAGACAATAGCAAGTGTAGACAAGGATGTGGAGAGACTAGAGCCCTCATACATTGCTGGTGGTAATGTGAAATGAAACAGCTACTTTAGAAGTTTGGTAGTTCTTCAAACAGTTAAGGTAGACTTACCATATGACCCTGCAATTCTGCTTGTAGGTATATACCTAAGACTATTGAAAATCTAGCCTTAAGAAAAAGGCTGAACATGAATGCTTTTAGTAGCATCAGTCGTGATAGCAAAAAAAAAAAAAAAAAAAAAAAAAAGGAAATGATCCAAATGTCTATCAACTAAGTAATGGATAACAAAATGTTGTATATCGTATAATTGGTGTATTATTGGGCAATAAAGTGGGACATAGTGTTCACCCATCCATGCTACAACACAGATGAATATTGAAAATATTATGCTAACTGAGAGAAGTTGTATGTAAAAGACCACAAATTATATGATCCCATTTACACAAGATAGAACAATCTATAGAAACAGAAAGTAGATTAGGAGTTGCTAGGAGGAGGAATACGGGGATGTGGTTGCTAATTGTTTTGAGGTCTCCTTTTGAGCAAAGACATATTTCAAAATTGGGGTGCCTGGCTGGCTTAGTTGGTACAGTATGTAACTCTTGGTCTCAGAGTTATGAGTTCTAGCCCAACCCTGGGTATGGAGCCTACTTAAAACAAAATTTTGAAGTATGATAATTGTAATGGTAGCACAACACTGTGAACACTAAAAATAATTAACTGTACTCTTTAAAGGGTTGAATTGTATGGTATATAAATTATACCTTAATTAACCTATTATTTAAAAATAATACATTGAGGAAGTGATACCCTTATGAGCATGAGTCTTGTTGGAAGGGATCCATTTGGATTGTTGAATACAGAATGGCAGTCAGAACTGACTATAGAATAAGGTGACTCTTTAAAACAAATAAGTGAAGTGCCTGGCTGGCTCAGTGGGTAGAGTAGGTAACTCTTCATCTCAGGGTCATCGAGTTCAAGTCTCACAGTGGGCATAGAGTTTAATTTAAAAAATAAACAAAACAAATAAGTAAGAATATTTTACAAAGAAGAATATATTACCCCCAAAGGCATCTGTATTCATCAGTATTTGCCAGAGAAACAGAACCAATAGGAGATATATATATATATATATATATATATATATATATATATATTTTTTTTTTTTTTTTGAGTAATTGGCTCATGCAATTATAGAGACTAAGAAGTTCCACAATCTGCCACCTGCAAGCTGGAGACCCAGGAAGGCTGGAGGTGTAATTCATTTTGAGTCCAAAACCCTGAGAACCAAAGAATCCAATACATAAATTCCAGTAGAAGGACAGAGACCAATGTCTCAGCTCAGGCAGGCAGGCAAGAAGGGAATGAGCCCTCCTTTCCTCCATTCTTTGTTCCATTCAGGTGCTCAATGAATTGGATGATGCCCACCCACACTGGGGAGGGCACTCTACTTTCCTGAGGCTACCGATGCCCTCCTCTGGAAACACCCCCACGAACACACGCAGAAAGAGTGTTAATCTGGGGTCCCATGGCCCTGTCAAGTTGCCACCCAAAATCAACCACCCCAGCATCATTTTGATGATAAACGATATGCTTATTTGAGTGTTTCTGTCATTCCTGACATCATTTCTTGACCTCTTTTTCTGCAATTGCCTAGGAGCCAGATGGACCAGTTGGACCATTTGATCTTCTCAGTGCTGTCAAACATTTCACTGAGGTTATTCATAACCAAGCTTAATGGGGGAAGGTGGGAGATTAAGGCAATCAAGCTGAATAATACTATCTTATGTGAAAGGTGAAGTTTGAGGGCTGTTTTTCCATATGGTTGATAAGCTGTGTAGACTGCAGTAGACCAATCCCAGTCCACCAACTCTGGTGTACAAGGCATGTAACTTGCATTAAAAGACAACAGAGATGCTAAGGTCCTAGATGGTGCTGTCAGATTGCCTGGTTCAAGTTCTAGCTCTGCCTCTTACTAGCATAAACACCTTTTTTTTTTTTCAAGATTTTCTTTCTTTCTTTCTTTCTTTCTTTCTTTCTTTCTTCCTTTCTTATTTATTTATTTATTTATTTAATTTATTTTATTTATTTATTTATTTATTTATAGAGAGAGTACAAGCAGGGTGAAAGGCAGAGGGAGAAGTAGACTCTCCACCGAGCAGGAAGCCCGTGTGGGACTTGCTCACGGGACTCCAGGATCATGACCTGAGCCAAAGGCAGATGCCCAACCAGCTGAGCCACCAAGGCACCCCACATTTTTTAGTATTTCTTAAATTTTTGCCCTGCTACATGGAAAACCCCAAATAAAAATGCTAAGAATGTTTCGAGCATTGGTAGCATCACTGGGATGAGTGACTAGCTTATGGTGACTACTCTGATCATACTTCTTATCATACACAAATTCTAGTCAGTATATTTGTAATAGCAGTCTCTTTTTTATATAGGATCACAACTTTTTTCTTACGTTTGGTTTGTTTGTTTATTTATTTGTTTATTATTTTTAGAGAGAGAGAGGATGTGCAGGAAAGGCAGAGGGAGAAGGAGAGAGAAATCCAAGCAGACTGTGGACTGAACACAGAGCCCAATGCAGGGCTTGATCTCACAACTCCAAGATGGCTACCTGAACTGAAACCTAGAGCTGGATGCTTAACTAACTGCACCAGCCAGGTGCCCCTAGGATTGCAGATGTTTAATATTTTTTTAAATTTTTTTTCTAAGATTTTATTTATTTATTTGACACACAGAGAGATTACAAATAGGCAGAGAGACAGGCAGAGAAAGAGGGGGAAGCAGGCTCCCCCTGAGAAGAGAGCCCGATGTGGGGCTCGATCCCAGGACCCTGAGATCATGACCTGAGCCGAAGGCAAAAGCTTAACCATCTGAGCCACCCAGGCGCCCCATCCCTTGACTCTCCCAAGGTCCTACAAGTATTAGTGGCAACAGCTACTGGAAAGGACAACTAAAGGTGTGGTGTGGAGGTTAATGTGGGCCTTGTTTTCATCTTACATATACTTCTTCAACAAGAGACTACACTTGATCTCAGGCTCTAGCTGTCCCCTTAATATGATTTTCCAACATATTTTTCAGCTTTATGTTTGCGGACTTTTCATTCTCTTTTTGTCTACTATTAAAAAGCCTAATGCTTAAGACTCATTTACTGTATCTCTGCTTTATTGAACTTTGGATGGCATACTTAGCTTGTTTCATTTGGGTGTTTTTAACAATATGATTTTCCTAATAGCATTTGTAATAATAATGATATAGTGTTTTTCTTGTGACAGGCCATTTAGCCAAAAATATCATTAGAATTTCAAAACTCAATTAATTTTGATTAAAAAAAGTATATGTGATGTTTCTCCTGATAATGGTGACAGGTCCTGTTCTAAGTAAGGATTGTCAGATTGAAGAAATCAAAATACAGCATGCCTAGGTAAATTTGCATTTCGGCTAAGCAACAAATAAATCAGCTATTGCATGGGACATACTTATACTCAACTTCTTCATTGTTTACCTGAAATTCAAATTGTGGTGGGTATTCTTTTTATATGGCAATCCTAATTTAGATGTTTAGGATAGATCACTGACTAGAAGATTTATGCTTCTGTAGAGTTTGGATTTTATTATTTTTTTAAAGATTTTTTTTTAAGGAGTAATCTCTACATCCAACACAGTGTTTGAACTCACAACCCTGAGATCAAGAGTCATCTGCTGTACAGACTGAGCCAGCCAGGCACCCCCAGAGAGTTTGTATTTTAGAGGGGAGTCTTGAATGAGATAATAAACATAATTAATAAATAGACTATATAGGATGTTAGAAGAGAAATACTTTAGAATAAAAGGAGAGCAAGATCCCTTAACCTGCATCAAGGATGGAGGGTAAGTTCTCGTTTTAAGTAGAGGTGTTGCTGAGATAAGTCTCAGTGAGGGCAAGATTTCAATGAGGACTTGAAACATTCTCCCAGAATTTGGGGCAAGAGTATTCCAGGCTGACGGATGGTGTTTACCTATTTGAGGAACAATGAAAGGATCAGTTGGCTGGAGTAAAGTGAGTGGTAGGAGAGAAAATGGGAAGCTGGATCTTAGAGTTTGAACCCTGACTTTGGAGCCACTTTCGAACACTGACCAGAGCTGTGATGGGACCCGACTTGTCTTCTCAAAGGACCAATCTAAGACTGTAGGGTGATAAGTACAAAATAAGGGAGATGGGGCGCCTGGGTGGCTTGGTTGTTAAGCATCTGCCTTCAGTTCAGGTCATGATCCCAGAGTCCCGGGATCGAGCCCCACATCGGGCTCCCTGCTCCGAGGGAAGCCTGCTTCTCCCTCTCTCACTCCCCCTGCTTGTGTTCCCTCTCTCGTTGCGTTTCTCTCTGACAAATAAATAAATAAAATCTTTAAAAAAAATCAGGGAGACGATTAGGGGTTGATCACAGCAATCAAGATGAGAAACGAGGGGGCTCAGACCATGGTGGTGGTGGTAGTGGTGGGAAGGGGTGAGATTCTGGAGATGATATTACAGTTTGAAACAACAGGACTTCCTGTTGAACATGTTGACGTACAAGGTAGGCAGCTAGAAAACCTCTCCCACCTGCCCTTCCTTTGCGGCTTACTTGATGCAGCCCGCACCTTCCCCAGGTATGGCCGTTGAAGGGCACCAAGCTGTGCCTGGCATTAGGATTTTAGCAGAGACTCCAGAACAAAGTTGAGGTGCTAGTATGTCCACAACGAGGCGTGATTGGGCCTGATCTTCAGGCTGGGGACATTTATGAGGAGCGGTTGTGTTGAAGCTCTAAGGACTGCTTGTGATTACCTTGACATGCCCTTTAAATAATACACTGACATACACCTATGGATGCAAATTAGAGCATGAACTACTGCTTCTTTGAGAACCTAAAGATGACAGAAGACTCTCATGGACTGTGAATTGATTTTTATGGAGACATTTTCTTTTATTCCACCTATCAGGATAAAGAGTGGGGCCGAGAGCGCCCCAGCTTACCAGATGTTACCAAGCCCTGAGTGCTTCAGCCTCAAGTAATTATATCCTTTTTATTTATTGATAAACACCAGATGCCTGTCATGTCAGAGATCAGAGAATGTCAAGGAGTCATTCATTAGACTCTACTACAAAACCTCCCTCATTATGCCTCACTTCGTTCATTCTAGCTACGCCTTTGCTTGTGAGGACCTCTGTCTCTCGGGGCTTCACAACGGGGCATTCAACTCCAATGCTCATCTTTGATAGTTGATGGCTTGGTCGTATCATTAAGACGCGACTCCCTTTTTTCCCGGTGATTTGCCCTGATGTGGGGGAGCCATGATTCAGATAATTTTTAAAGAGAGAGAGAAAAGATAATAAAAATTATCATCATTAGTTCAGCAATATATAAGTAGTCCTTGAAACACCCCACTCTTCCTAAGGACAGTTTACATGGACTAAATTTAAAGTTGATTTACATCCTCTAAGCCTACAAGAGCTAGAGAAAGGGAGTCTTATTTAGGGAGACATATGGCAGGGTGATACTGTTTAGGGATTAGGGACAAAATATATTGTGGCATTTCCAGTAAGAAAGGGCCCTGCTTTGGGTATAAACACATGGGATAATCATGGGGATGATGATCATAAGAGAAACACCACAATAACTAATGACTGAATAAACTTGTAATGCACATGCACACTTCCCTAGGCACTCCACGTCTGTGAAGCCTCTTAATCCTCAGACAGGGTAGTATTATTATTAATGCCCATTTAACAGATGATATTGACATCTAAAGAGTGGAAGTAAGTTGCTCATTTGCACAGGCAGTCCGTGGCAGAGCTGACACCAGAGTCCAAGTGGCCTGATTCCACACTTTTAATGTCTATATATTAAATCCTATAAAAATACCAACTACAAAATGATATGTTGCTTGTCTTGATAGGCAGGGAAATAAATGCCTTGGTGCCAGAAGGGAGAAGAAACTCAAAGTTGGAGCCATAAAAAGAAACAGATGTAAAGCCCCAGGAAATATCAGACCCAAATACGGATCTTAAGAACGGAGCAGGACATTAAGGTCCATGTAGGGAACAGGATACACACACTTGCTCCTGTGCAGGGAAGGGAGCTTGGGACAAAAGCTCCTTATCAAAGCTTGGAATACTGGACATTTGCCTTGGGCATGAAAGGGATCAGAACAACCTTGTCCTGTTCCCGGAAACCTATAAGGAAAGTTGTCATCTTCCTGGGGGCAGGGGGCAGCAAAGGTATTTGTAAATGAGTGAGCAAATCTAAATAAGGGAGAAAACAAAATAATTCAAAACCCACGTCACATTGCAGATAAGAAGTCTTCATTTCGATTGCCCACAGTGTACAGGAGTGTGGAGCTTAGAAGTAAATGTAAATATTCGTCCACAGTGAAAACTTTGGGACCCTGACTGAAGGAAATGCACTGGGGGTGGGAGGGAAACCCAGTATGATCTGCCGGTAAAAAATCACAGACCACACGAAGGAAGGAACTGTGTGAGGACAAGCCAACAGATAAAAGGAGTAGTACTTCAGGTCCTGGACATAAGAGCTCACTGGGAAAATGCTATAATATAAGTATGTTTAATTTATTCAGGAGAACTTAAAAAAAAGTACAAGAAAAAGAAGTATTCAGGAGACAGAAGAAAGAATGTATTGCAAGGTAGGATACTGCAAGATAAAAGGTGGATTTGTATAAGGACCAAATAGAACTTCAGGAGATGACAAAGTTGAAATAAAAACCCAATAGATAAGTAAGCAGATTTGATACAGATGAATGGAGAAGGTGCCATGATCAGAGCTGACGAATTCATCCAAAGAGGCCAAGACAGAGGGAAGGGAGGGCTGTAATTACCCCCAAAGATAAACAGATGGAAAATCAGAGAGGTTAGGAAACATGGAAGAAGGAACTGGAAGGCTCAGGATATACTTAGAAAAAGTTCCAGGTAACAGAGACATTACTTGAAGAGGGGCAATATCTGGAGAGATAATAAATAGGTATGTTTTGATATTGATTTTAAATTTTTATTATGGTTTTATTTTTAAGTTACCTCTACAACCAGCACAGGGCTCAAACTCACAAACCTGAGATCTATTGACTAAGCTCTATTGACTGAGCCACCCCTAAATGAGTATTTTCTCCTTTCTTCCTTCCTTCCTTCCTCCCCTCCCTTCCTTCCTCCCTTTCTCTCTCCCTCCTTCTTCCTTTCTTCCTTCCTTCCTTCCTTCCTTCCTTCCTTCCTTCCTTCCTTCCTTCCTTCCTTTCTTTCTTCTTTCTTTCTTT
>PITA01005885.1:0-105787 GCA_004023965.1 Spilogale gracilis
TCCCTGCAGGGGGGCCTGTTCTCCATGAGGGGGGAGCCCACTGTGCCCGCGGGGGGCCTGTTCTCCATGAGGGGGGATCCCACTGTCCTTAGGGGGAGAGCCTGGTCAGTGGAGAAACTCTGTCCATGGAATTAGTGGAGCCTATGCGCCTATGGGGAGAGTACCCCAGCCATGAGGCAAGGATGCCGCCTGCAATCAGTGGGGCCTGCTGTCTGTGGGAGAGGCCCATTTTCATGGAATTGGTTTATGGGGAAAGCTTGTAGTCCATGGAATTGCCCTGTGTCCATGGGGGGAACTTCCTGTCCATGGAATTGGTGCAGCCCTGTGTCCGTGGGGGGAGCTTCCTCTCCGTGGAATTGGTGCAGCCCTGTGTCTGTGGGGGGAGCTTCCTGTCTGTGGAATTGGTGCAGCCCTGTGTCCGTGGGGGGAGCTTCCTGTCCGTGGAATTGGTGCAGCCCTGTGTCTGTGGGGGGAGCTTCCTGTCCCTGGGATTGGTGCAGCCCTGTGTCCGTGGGGGGAGCTTGCTGTCCGTGGGATTGGTGGAGCTCCGTGTCCGTGGGGGAGCTTGCTGTCTGTGGGATTGGTGGAGCCCCCTGTCTGTGGGGGATCTGACTGTCCATGGAATTGGTGGGGTCCTGTGTACATGGGGAAATTTGCTGTCCATGAATTGGTGCAGCCCCGTGTTTGTTGGGGGGGGGGCTTGTTGTCCTTGGCATTTGTGGACCCCTCTGTCCGTGGGGAAGCTTGCTGTCCTTGAAGTGGTGGAGCTCTATGTCCGAGGAGGGAGTTACCTGTCCATGGGATTGGTGAAGTCCTGTATCTCTGGGGGGACATTGTTTTCCATGGAATTGGTGGAGTGTACGGTCTGTGGGGGGAGCCCTGTATCTGAGAGGGGAGCTGACTGCCACAGAATTGGTGGAGTCCCTTTTCCGTGGAAGGGGGGAGTTGCTGTACATGTAACTGGTGGAGACCTGTATCCATGGGGGAGCTTCCTATCCATGGAATGATGCAGTCCTGGGTCTCTGGGGGACACTGTTGTCCATGGAATTGGTGGAGTGTATGGTCTTGGGGGGGGCCCATTGTCCATTGGGGGACCTTCCTGTCCGTGGAAATCGTGGAACCCCATGACCGTCGCGGGGAGCTTGCTGTCCATGGAACTGTCAATCGCTGTGTCTCTGGGGGACACTGTTGTCCATGGAATTGGTCGAGCGTACTGTCTGTGGGGGAACCCGGTGTACATGGGGTAGCCAACTGTCCATGGAATTGGTGCAGCCCTGTTCCCATGGAGGGAGCTTGCTGTCCGTGGGATTGGTGGAGCCTCATGTCTGCAGGGGAGCATGCTGTCCATGGAAATGGGTGGGGCCTGGTGTTTGTGCGGGGAGTTTGTGGTCCATGGAATTGGTGAAGCCCTGTGTCTCTGGGGCAGCACTGTTGTCCATGGAATAGGTGAGCGTATGGTCTTTGTGGGGAGCATGCTGTCCGTGGAATTGGTGAAGTGCTATGTCCGTGGGGGGAGCTTCCTGTCCGTGGGATTGGGGGAGCCCTGTGTTCCTGGGGGAGTTTGTTGTCCGTGGGGGAGCTTGCTGTAGGCTGCTGGGAATGAGTGAGGGAAAGGCAAGGCTGATGCGGGCGGGAGAGACGCCATCGTGTGGAGCAACGTCCCCGAGTAGCTGGCTGTGGTGCGCGCAGGTGGCTGGGGGTGGGCTTGACGGCCGGGTTCCAGAATCACTAGCGCAGAGATCACTGGACAGCTGTGGCCGTCCCCCGGCCGCCAGGCTGATGCTTTCTTGGGGGCTTGAGTATCCATGCGGCCGAGCTCAGGGAGCCGGGGCACCGCGGGGTCCGTGGGGGGGGAGCGGATGAGACCTGGAGGAGAGGTGGGGTGCCGACGGGGCACGCGGCCTGCAGGGCGGCACTCAGGGCCGGGAAGCAGGGCTGTGGGCGCAGGGGACAGACCTCTAGGAAAATGCTGCCCTGTGCGGGTGGTGCCGCATGTCGAAACCAACCCCACCGCATGCTGAGAGCAAGCCGGGAGCTGGAATCCCCGCGGTCTCGGAGCCCAGGGTGCGGAATGCCTGCAGGAGGAGGGGCTTGGAGGATGCGTGGGGCCCCGGCGGGACTACAGGTGTGGCAGGCACAGCCCGGCCACCCAAAGACAGGAGGTGTCCCGGGGAAAAGCTACCTGTGTTCAGAAGGCACAGAAACTCATCAAGCAAGGGGCTGAGATGGGAGCGTGCCTTCCGGAGGGTGCACGGGGAGTCCGGAGAGAGGATGGCGTCAGAAAGAGCAATCTCCAGGGGGTCCCAGCCACTTCTCCAGGAGGAGGGTGGCAGGAGCCCTAAGATCCCTGCCAGGGGTCCCAGCGCTGCCAGCTGTGTGCAGGGGCAGGTGGGGGTGCCGCAGCCTCGGGGCGACCCCCGCGGGGGGAGGGTAGAGGGGGCCCTTCGTGGACACAAACACTTGGAAGTTTTTTACATTTTATAATTTCTCTAGTTGTCACCCCGGGCTTCTCAGAAACTGGGTTGGAATAACACACAAGCAGAGCTACCCTTGGCCTTTGAAGTCTTGTCTGATTAATGACACCACCAGCTACGTGAACTTGAGGCAAATCTTAAAATAGGTAAGAATAACCTGGTGGGTTTGAGCGACAGGGTCAGGGTGCCGCCTGTGGCAAACAGACTCCAGGCCGCAGAGACGGGGGCAGAAGGCAGGACGAGGCAGAAGACAGGACGCTCTGGGAGGGGAGAGGGGAGAGGGGAGGGCCTGGGTCCACCCCCGGCCCCGCCCTGCCGTGAGGCACCTGGGCAGAGCCCCCAGCAAACCCTGCGGGGACTCCTGAGGCCGAGAGCCCGGCCGCGGAGGAAGAGCCTTCCGGGGTGGAACTGGGGGCGGATTCCTCACCAGCCCCTTCCCACACTGCGGCGGAGCGGGGGGCACTGCGTGCTGCTCTCCGGGGCGGAGGCAGCCACCATGCATCCCAGCGCCAGCTGTGCTGTGCCCCCCAGACTGTGCTGCGGGGGGGTTGTTCCTTCACCCACGCCCTCGCACCGGAGCCAGGCTCACCCCTCCGGGTGGCGCGTCCTTCCTGTCCCAGGAGGTGCGACTGCCAGGGCGTCCCTTCCAAGGGGCTGAGGTGGACGGCTAAACCTAGACCCTGTGCCCATTGGCCAAACCAAGAGCTCCCCCATATCCTCTCGTCACCCAGACTCGACGCCTTCTCAGCTGGCATTTGCCTCAGTTCCCAGGAAAAAAGCCTGTGGGGCGTGTCTAGGGGACAGTTCGGCCGGTGTCTTTCTGAGAAGTTCCAATTCTGCATCTGGCCCAGGCCCAGAGCCCACTGTTCTTACAAAGCAAATGGGGTGATGGTCAACGGATTCGACCCGGGGACCCCGCATCCAATGGCAGGAGCAGGCCGAGCCAGAGCCCATCTGGCTGACACTAATTTGAGCAGGTTTTCTGTCCCTCCCAGCCCGGTCTTTGACTTGAGTGATGGTCTCTTGACTATTTCAGCTTTTCCAGATTAAAACCATGGAGAATTGGTAAATGTAAAGACAGTTAAAACCTAAGAATGGCACTTTAAGGACCTAAAAGTTCCTGACTAGCCCTACCAATCTACACACTGTACCCCAAGCCCAGCTTCCGCCCCTGCAGGGTCGCCTTCCTCGTGTCCCTTTCACAGCGGGACAGCCTCTCGCACCGTCTGTCACCTTGGCACCTGGCCCCTGGCACTCCTGAAACTTCACCTTTCCTGTTTCTTCTCGAGTTTACAGCCCAAGTAGGTTAAGGCACCTGGGCTAATAGCCAAAGACAAGGTCAACAAGTTATTAGCTTGAAGAACTAAAAGGAAAATAAAAGTGGTTTTCATTCACGTTAATGAGGCAAAGCCCAAGAAGCATGTGGTAAGAGCACGTCTAATGGAGCTGAGAAGAGGGGCTGATGCGGGAGCGCTAGTGGGCACAGCCCCTACCTCCCCCAGTGGCGCGGAAAGGGGTTCTCCAAGCATGGTTTTGCTAACTGCAAGCCAGCTCTCTCTGCAAAATTTCCTGAAAATTCCCACAAGTATGTCCACGTGAATATACAGTCGTCTCCTTCCCGACAACCCCCTGCTCAGTTTGCGTTTCCTTACGAGCTATGGCTCTTCGTTCTTGTCCTACGAGCTCTGCAGCCGACGGCTCCAAACCCTGCAGTTCAAATGTGATGCCAACCGGGCTTTTATAAAGGGAATGGCATCCTCTTGCCGGAGGACATGCTCTAGCATTTTAAAAAATACAACAAATGCAAAGAAAATGTAAACGTTTTCAGGAAAAACAGGAAGGTGAGAGTCCAATTTTATTTTATAACAAGTAGAAGAACATCCCCATTGTAAACAAAATAAATAGTAATGTTAATATAGGTTACTGGTCTCTTTTGTGAAAGAATTTTAAAATATTTCTTTGGACAGAAATGTAAAACTTTTCAACCCCCACAGCACCTGGCCCAAAATGAAATAAAAAATTAGCCACTTCTCCACAGTCTCCTACCATTTCCATACCTTGTACAGGTTATTCAATGGCAGCTTTTCATCTTTAAAACAGATCAGATACCCACATAAAACCCTCCCTTACAGCTGTACTGAGCTTCCCCCTTTACACCTTTCTTTCCTTTAAAAATTTCAACAAGATGAATTAATGTAGGTTTACAAAGTAGGACTTGCTCACTCCTGAAAGTACTTTCAAGTAAATTCTCACTTTTCAAATAGTTTAAGAAAGTCTGTTTATATACAAAGTACCTTATCCACATTTCTTTCAAAACAAAAATTCTCACAACATATTTGAGAAGCAAACAAGATAAAATACAAAATTTTAATTTTTACCTCTAAGCCAGTCATAGCAGCAATGCTACAAATGAGACTCGAAATCTAATTCCCAAGTTTCATCTAGGAAGATAACAGCTAAAAGAGAAAAAAAAAGCTTAAAAAAACCCTGAAGCTCCCGGGTCAAACAGGAGCAGCAGCTGAGCAGCGCGGCGGCGGCGTCCCCCGCGGGTCAGAGGTAGTAGAGGCGGTTGCACAGGGATAGGTTGGGCTCCCTGTGAATGCTCTGGCCCACCAGGAAAGCCAGCTTGTGGGCGTACTGGCAGGGTGCGGGGACGCGAATGACGCCCTGGAGTGGGAGAAACAGGGCCATTACTTTTAATGTGCCTCCTGGATCACTCAGCTCAGTATTAACAAGAAAAACCTCTGGAAACAGAGCAACTGCTATCTGGAAAGTGGAGCTCCCAGAGCGGAGGACAAGTCCCCAGGGAGACACACTTACGGGCCAGTTATAGTAGACGTGGCACAGCTTGTATGTGAGCCTCTGTATGTGGTCCGGCTTCAGGCCGCTGCTGTCGTAGATGACGTTGTAGTGCGTGGGCGAGACGCTGCCGCTCCGCACGGCCTGGCTCACGATGAAAAAGTCATACCTGGATTACAAGAGAAAAGGCCTGCCCGTCTGAAAGCTGGGGGTAACACAGGCGCCGTTTCTTCCAGTACAAAGATCCTGTATTCTAATGAGGCTAACTTTGTCAGGATGAAATGTGCTTCCTTTAAGTCCACAACAGGCTGCTTATGGACCATTCTAGAATGCTTCGGTGTGACTGAGGTTTCAGAAACCACTATTACTTAGATTTTAAATATGCCTCAGGGGCTGCCGGCGTGCTCACACTGGGCCTGGGGGGCATCCCCAGCGCGGGAAATGAGAGCAGCTCTCATCTCAGGCACTCTGGATCCCAAAATATGCTTTCCCACAGAACCTTTCTCCCTCTTGCTGTTCCCACGGTTACTTAACAAAAATATCCTTCATTTTCATCATTAAGCAGGTTCTTAGAGGACTTGAGAACCTGCAGGGCCAGCAGCTGCCAGCAGGAGAGCGGACGGAGGGACAGGATGGGTGGGAGGGGCGCACCGAGCCAGAGCCCTGAGGACCTGCTGGGCCCGCTGAGGCTAGACCGATCACAGCCGCACGACTGAGCTACGACAGGTCGCTCTTATTTTAGAAGAGTGGTTTCAGACACATGAAAGCACTTGCCCTAAAGCGCAGAGAAATCACAGAGCCAGTGCCAGAGCCCCAGTCCCCGACTCAGGCACACGCACATCCGGAGCGCAGGCCGTGGTCGGGACCGGCAGCCCCACGGCTGGGCTTCTCCCGGCACCTGCCGAGCCTCGGCAGCTAACTTGTCAATAGCATCTGGTAAAAAGTAATGAAGTGTTTCGTCCTTCATAATTCAACTTGGATTGCACCCCATCTGTCTCTAGGTCAGCGCTAGCCCTGAGCTGTGGGGAGCAGAGCAGGATGGGTGTCAGCAGGGGGCGAGGTAGGGCACGCCGACCAGTTAGGAGGTCCTGCACGAAAGGAACTCACGACGTCACTATCTAAGCCACTCTGTCCCCGTCCGCCGCTCTTCCCCACAAGTGGAACCCTTCTGAAGCACTGCCAGGACTCCCACCTGCCTGAGAGGAAGGCAGAAATCCGACATAATGTGCCTCCACAGGGAAATTTCCATTCAGTGTCGCTAACACAACTGATCCAAGAGAACTATAAATCTGTATCACGGTTCACCTGCGTGAAGTTAATGCAGGGAAGCCTCATTTTCCCAAAGTCCGCACAGGAAGGGCGTTCCACACTAGCAGCTTTGGAGCGAGGCCTACACTCTACCCTGATTAAAGCCTCCTTTTTAAAAGCTCCATCACACTGGAAAAGAGGACTGCTCCTAACAGCGCGCCCTCCTGGACCGACCAAGGAGCCGCACTCCGAGCCCGATTTCCTGCCCCTTAGGCCTCGCGCTGCAAGAGTTTTGGGGGAGCCCAGGCTTTAGGCCAGGCGGCTGCACCCTTGGTGCCAACCCCATGGCCCCACGTGCCCGGGGGCGTCCTCGCTAGCTGATTTCCCTTGGCAAAGTGTGGCTCCAAGTTACATAAAAAGTTCTGTCTACTCAGAAGCCACTCTCTTATCCGCAGTTGTGTTTCAAATGTAACTTTCTGACCTCTGGGTAACAACCAACCCTTACAGATCTAAACATTTTTCCTAGGGAACAACAATCTGAGGATAAGGTCACAAGTTAAAAAAAAAATACAAAAACAATCTACAGTAGCAAGTCCTCCGCCTGTATGTATAACCAGTGCCACAGACAATAACCCTCTTTCCCAAGGACAAGCACACGGAAACTGGCTTACCATCTCGTAGGCGTTAGTAATATTATGGGATCAAACTAACTGAAGACTTTACTATTTACCAGAAATAAAAAGTAAATGTTGAAATTGATAAAGCAAAAACAATCTTCATGTAACTGCACAGAACTTACCATTCTGGTCTGGTAACTTCTACGTCAATAACCGTCCCGGGAAGTGGGTTTTGAAGTCTTCCTCCAGACTGAGCAAAAAATCGGGCGTTCACTCGTTTCTTCACCACAATTACCGTCAGTCTTGGGCTTAAAGGCGATGATGATGATGAATGTAATGACACTGAGTCCATCACGCTTCCAGGCATCCAATCACTCAGACATGCCCACTCCCACCCACCACTGAAACAGAAGCCCCTCTCCCTCTCCAGGCAGAGTAGCTGTCCACGTTGTGGAAGGACCCAGACAAGGACAGGAATCCACTCAGGAGGGCAGGCGACGCAGGCTTGTGCAGACGTCCCGTCAGCAGACAGCACACTGCGGGCCCGGCCCATGGAAATGGTACATTCAGCATGCTTCACAACACACAACTTGGGACACTCTTCAGTGGGCATTTTCTGCTAGGTAAGAAATAAGATCTGGATTCTGAAACTGCTGGAGGGAAGCTCATCTGAGCACGGTCAAAGTCTAACCCAGCACTACTGTTTCAAGGGGTATCGGGGCTTCCTGTCTCCCTCCCGGGGTCCCATCAGCCCTGGGCTCTCCACATGCTGGCAGAGGATGCGCCCTTTGCATCCAGCCCCCCACCCCCACCGGAGGCCACTCTCCGGCCGGTTTCCCTATGCCCGGATAAAGCTCTCTTCCCCCGAGCATCCAGCATGCCCCAGAAGCCATCTACTGGCCCCACCACGCGTTCTGGCTCTCTGGAGGGTAGCCTCCAAGTGTCAGCACATGGCGGCTGCGATGTTGCACACCTTTTCCAGCAGTTCTGCCAAGTGCTTGAACACACAGCCACTCTGTATCACGGGGACCAGCCCAGGGGAGGCACGGGGGTACCGTGCTGGCGTGTGCTGGACATTTGAGAGAGGAGACCATTATCACTGCCTCCCTTTCTCTTGAGCCCTTTTCCCAACCAGCACATTAGGTCTTACAGAGCAGAAATACACTCGATTCCAGTCTGTGGGACACAGAGAGCTTTACATACAGTGGGATCCGGAACGTCTGGTTTGGGAAGGTCATTCAAGTACATGTCTTGACAAATGGTCGAAAAGACCCTACAGTGGGAACTTCTGTGTAATGAGCAATCTCATTTTGTTCCTTCATGACAGTCGAATAAGCAATTCCAGAAGGGACGGGGGTGACTTTACAGAAAGAGGGCACTTGTGGGGATATCACCATCTACCACGGAGGCCCAGTGCTGCCCACTTACTGCGGCTTAGCAAGTGACAAAGCCAGGCTCAGGAACCAAAAGACAAAGTGGATTCGAGTCCTCTGACGTCACATGAGACAACTTAGCAAATGTCAGGACAGAACGGCTATATCGAGTGACATTTCAATTTGTTCTTATATCAAATATCTTAAGTCAGCTATTTCATTATGCATTTTAACAAAAAGTTAACACCAACATTTCAATTAAAAGATACTGCAGTTCTGAGAATTACAAATATTTACATCCAAACTGCATTTCTTCAAAGTGGGAAATAATTCTTGTATATTATTTTCCTTTCTATACAACTTTAGGCTTTTTTGTAGACAAGTTATTCTATCTTTATTGAGTGCTTACTGGGTACTGCACGAAGTGATAAGTTAATCTTCTGCATCCTTTTGGACAACCTTGGTTAGTTGCTTCCCCATCTCAGAGATGAAGGCAACGGAGAGATGAACCTAGCTCTGCTCCCGGAAGGCCCCACTAATCACGGCCACTACCAAGTACAGCACCATTCATAGTGTAAAATCCAGTTCCTGGGATGGTGGGTGATGTCCCCATCCGAGCCACCACTCGAAACCCCTTCCCTGCACCAAGTCACCCATTACCTCAGTGAAAGCTGAGCAGGTAAGCCCCAGCATGCCACCAGGCTCAGGGGTCCTGTTCAGAAACTCACTACGGCTACCATCTCCTCTGTGAGAGCCATTTCCGCCCATGCTTCTGGGAACTGAACCCAAAGGACTCAAAAGACTCAAAGCAGCAGAGAGGCAGGTCCCACCAAGGCCGCAGGGTGCGTTCCCCGTGTCCTGAACATTGAGCCTGAGGCCAGATGAAGCTAGCACTATGACCTCTACTCTTCACTTTTAAAAAAAAATTAAAGTTTTTATTTGAGAGAGAGTGAGCACACATAAGTGGTAGGGAGGAGCAAAGGGAAAAGCAGACTCCCCACTGAGCAGGGAGCTCGACATGGGACTCACGACCTGAGCCGAAGGCAGGCACTCGACTGAGCCCCGCAGGTGCCCCTACTCTTCTTGAAAATTTCTTCTCCTCTCGGTGTGAGAAGACACCGAGGCTGGATGATGCTGAGGGTGAAAGCGGTAAAGGAAGAGGAGACAAGCAGCTGCCGCATCCAACACCCCCGACCCCTGCCACCATGCTGCACTGCCCGCAGGGATGTGCCGCACTTCTGAGAAACACACCCGATAAGGCTTACACAATTTCAGAGACAGAAAGAAAGGAAAATGAATACCATTATTTAAGTAAGAAAATACAAGCATTAAGATTTTTAAAGAAGATGGTAAAGAACATTAACTTTCATATCTGAGATACTAGAAAATGCTTATTAGCATTTTGATCTGAACCACACTTCAAAAGAGATAGAAATCATCCCTGACTTCTCTAAGGTTTTACTGGCATAATAAATTCATTTTAAGAAATGTGTAGAATCTCAAACCCAATAAAAAGAGGTGAAACACCTTGGCATATAATGGTGAAGCTTGCAAATCGTGGCAATAAAGAGAAACTCCTGAGAGCAGCTCAGGAAAAGAAGTCGGTAACCGACAAGGGTAGAGACATTAGGCGGGCAGCTGACCTACCCACCGAGACCTGGCAGGCCTGAAAGGACCGGCAGGATCTATCCAGGGTGCTACGTGAGAAAAGCATGCCCCCCAGCGTACTTTTATCCAGCGAGGCTGCCATTCAGAGCAGAGGGAGAGATAGAGAGCTTCCAAGACAAACAGAAACTAAACAATTTGTGATCAGTAAACCAGCCCTGTAAGAGATATTAAAGGGGATCCTGTAAGCAAAGAAAGAACCCAAAAGTAACACAGACCAGAAAGGAACAGACAATATAGAGAAACAGCGACTTCACAGGCAATACGATGGCACTACATTCATGTCTTCCAATAATTACCCTGAATGTAAATGGACTAAATAAATGCCCCAACTAAAACACACAGCTATCAAATTGGATAAAAAAGGCCCATCCATATGCTGTCTGCAAGAGACTCATTTTAGACCTAAAGACAGCCCCAGAGTGAAAGTGAGAGGGTGAAGAACCACTTACCATGCTAACGGACATCAAAGAAAGCTGGAGTGGCAATCCTTTTATCAGACAAATTAGATTTTACACCAAAGACTGTAGAGATGAAGAAGGGTGTACACTATATCATACTTACAGGGTCTCTCCCACAAGAAGATCTAACAATTATACTTAGGCCCCTAACGTGGGATCAGTTAATTACATAAGCCAGTTAGTAACGAAACCAAAGCAAAACATTGATAATTGTATAATAATAGGGGGCTTTAACACCCCACCCACTGCAATGGACACATCTTCTAAGCAGAGAATCAACAACGAAACAAGGACTTTGAGTGATGCACTGGACCGGATGGACTTCACAGGCACATTCAGGGCATCCCATCCTAAAGCAACAGAACACAAATTCTTCTAGAGTGCACATGGAACCTTCTCCAGAACAGATCACGTACTGGGTCACAAATCAGGTCTTAACTGGTACCAAAAGACTGGGATCACTCCCTACATATTTTCAGACCACAATGCTTTGAAACTGCAACTCAATCACAAGAGGAAATTGGGGGAAAAAACTCAAATACTTGGAGGTTAAAGAGTATCCTACTAAAGAAATGATTGGGTAAAAGAAGAATTAAAGAGATTCATGAAAACAAATGAGAATGAAAACACAACTGTTCAAAACCTTTGGGATGCAGGCACAGTGGCAGCCCCAGGAAGGAAATATACAGCAATACAAGCCTTTCTCAAGGAGCCAAAAAGGGGTCTCAGCTATACAGCCTGACCTTACTGCTAAGGGAGCTAAAGAAAGAACAGCAAATAAAGCCTTAACCCAGTAGGAGAAGAGATAATGAAGACTAGAGCAGAAATCAATGAAATAGAAACCAAAAGAATATAGAACAGATTTAAAAAAAAAAAGTTGGTTTTTTGAAAGAATTAGTAAGATTAACCCCTAGCCAGACTTATCAAAAAGAAAGGACCCAAATAAATAAAATCATGACTGAAAGAGGAGAGATCACAACCAACACCTGAAGAAATACAATAAGAACATATTATGAGCAACCATATGCCAGCAAATTAAGCATCCTAGAAGAAATAAATACATTCCGAGAAACATAAGCTATCAAAACTGAAACAGGAAGAAATAGGAAACCTGAATAAACTCATAACCAGCAAGGAAATTGAAGCAGTCATCAAAAATATCCTAATAAATATGAGTCCATGGCCAGATGGCTTCCCAGGGGAATTCTCCAAAACATTTAAAGAAAAATTAATACCTATTCTTCCAATACTCTTTGACAAAATAGAAATGGAAGGAAAACTTCCAAACTCTATGAGGCCAGGATTACCTTGATACCAAAATCAGACAAAGATCCCACAAAAGAGAAACTGAATTACAGACCAATGTCCTTGATGAACACGGATGCAAAAATTCTAAGATACTAGCTAATAGGTCCAACAGTACATTAAAAGGATTATTCACCACAACCAAGTGGGATTTATTCCTGGGCTCCAAGGATGTGTCAATATCTCAAAATCACTAAAATATACTACTTAAATAAAAGGACAAAAACCATACGATCCTCTCAATAGATGCAGAAAAAGCATCTGGCAAAGTACAGCATCCTTTCTTGATTAAAACTCCATACAGTGTAGGGATAGAGGGTACATACCTCAATATTGTAAAAGCCATCTACAAAATGCCCACAGCAAATATCATTCTCATCGGGGAAAAACACAGCTTTTCCCCTGACACTGGGAACATGACAGGGATGTCCACTGTCACCAATGCTGTTCAACATGGTACTAGAAGTCCTAGCCTCAGCAACCAGACAACAAAAAGAAAAGGCATCCGATTTGGCAAAGAAGTCAAACTCTCACTCTTTGCAGATGATATACTTTGTGTGGAAAACCCAAAAGACTCCACCCCAAAATTACTAGAACTCACCATTTACCAACAGGATAGAAAATCAATGCCCAGAAAGCAGCTGAATTTCTACCCACTAACCATGAGACAGAAGAAAGAGAAATTAAGGAATTGAACCTGTTTACAACACCAGAAACTACAAGATACCTAGGAATAAACCAAAGACGAAAAGGATCTGTACTCAAAAAACTATAAAACACTCATGAACTGAGGAAGACACAAAATGGGAAAATGTTCCATGTTCATGGAGTGGAAGAACAATATTGTTAAAAATGTCCATACTACTCAGAGCACTCTACATAGTGAATGCAATCCCTACAAAAAATGCCATCGATATTTTTTAGAGCTGGATAAAATAATCCTAAAATTTGTATGGAACAAGAAAAGACCCTGAACAGCCAAAGGAATGTTGAAAAAGAAAAACAAACCTGGTGGCATCATAATTCTGGATTTCAAGCTCTATTACAGAGCTGTGATCACCAAGACAGCAGGGTACAGACACAAACACAGACACATAGACCAATGGAATAGAACAGAGAGCCCAGATATGGACCCTCACCTCTAGGGTCAGCTAATGTTCAACAAAGCAGCAAAGAATATCCAATGGAAAAGGGACAGTCTCTTCAATAAATGTTGCTGGGAAAACTGGACAGCCACACGCAGATGAAACGGGACCACTTTCTTACACCACACACACAGACCCGAAATGCATGAAAGACCTCAATGGAATCCATCAAAACCCTAGAGAACACAGGCAGCAACTCTTCGACCTCGGCCACAGCAAGTTCTTCCTAGAAACATCGCCAAAGGCAAGGGAAGCAAGGGCAAAAATGAACTATTGGGACTTCATCAAGATAAAAAACCTTTTGCACAGCAAAGGAAACAGTTGACAAAACCAAAAGATAATTGACAGAATGGGAGAAGATATTTGCAAATGCCTTTCCAGGTAAAGGGCTAGTATCCAAAATCTATAAAGAACTTACCAAACTCAACACTCAAAGAACAAATAACCCAGTCAAGAAACGGGCAGAAAACGTAAACAGAGATTTCTTCAAAGAAGACATCCAAATGGCCAACGGACATATGAAAAAATGTTCCACATCACTTGGCATCAGGGAGATATAAATCAAAACCACAATGAGATACCACCTCATACCAGTTAGAATGGCTAAAATTAACCACCCAGGAAACAGAATGTTGGCGAGGATGTGGAAAAGGAACCATCTTACACTGCTGGTGGGAATGCAAGCTGGTGCAGCCACTCCGGAAAACAGTATAGAGGTTCCTCAAAAAGTTGAAAGTAGAGCTACTCTGGGTATTTACCCCAAAGATACAAACATAGTGACCCAAAGGGGCCCCTGTAGCCGAATGTTTGCAGCAGCAACGTCCCCAACAGCCAAACTGTAGAAAGAGCCCAGATGTCCATCAACAGACAAATGGATAAAGAAGATGTGGTTCATATGTAAAATGGAATATTACTCAGCCATCAAAAATGAAATCTTGCCATTTGCAATAATGTGAATGGAACTAGAAGGTATTATGCTAAGCAAAATAAGTCAAGAGAAAACAACTACTGTATGATTTCATGCCTGGAATTTAAGAAATAAAACGGAGGAGCATGGGACAAGGGAGGGAAAAATAAGATGAAAGTAAAAAGGGAAGCAAACCACGAGAGACTCTTAACCCTAGGAAACAGGGTTGCTAGAGGAGAGGGGAGATAGGATCACTGGGTGATGGGCATTAAGGAGGGCACATGATGTAATGAAGCACTGGGTGTTGTATGCAAGTGATGAATTACTAAATTTTACCCTAAAACTAGTAAATTCCCTGTATGTTAAATGAATTTAAATAAATTTTAAATAAACATTGATGTATCAATTTTTAAAAATGTATGGAATCAATACTTAGACTCTGGCCACAGAGACTTAGAAGTGCCCTCCAATTCAGCTGGAAATAAGAAGCAACTTCTTAATGACTGTCCCACAGGTCCTACAAATCACACTGAGCCCCAATACATATAGTCAGTCAGTGGGTTTCAAAATTCCTCATTTCTACAATACCAAAAAGGTCCACCACAAATACCCAGTGTTGCAATATGCATGTGCAAACATGCAACAGGCCTCTTAGATGTCCTAAGGATCCTTAAAAATCGGATTCACATATCTTTACGATACACTAATAAGCTCTTAATACAACAGTCCCTATCTCAGCTTGCTCAAAATCTGAGAGAGTAGCAAAATGTAACTTACTGAAACAGCGATCTGGAGTTGGTATGCAGTGTCACTCACTGCCCAACGGCATGGATGAGGAGGTGTGGAGGAAAGCAGAGGAGGGTGGAGGAAGGTGGTGGAGGGCAAAAGCCAGTATGGGTTTCAGGGGCCCCAAGCACACCACCCTTGCACGTGCATACCATCCAAAAGAGGAGAAAAGTTACATTCCCTAGGAGACTAAACACATGCCAACCATCTTACCTAGATCAAGTACCAGTCCAGTCGAGTTCACAAAGAAATCAAACAGGTATTCATTGTACAAAGAAACTGAGAAAGAATAAATTAAGGCTGTTTGGATTTTATTCTAATAACCAATTCTGTGCATGCCTATAGATGTACTAGAATTCTTAGATCCCTGCACATCAAGGCTTTCGGTGAGAAAGGTGGCAGGCAGAGAACTGGCAAAGGTGTCTTCATTTGTCTTTCCTCTCCTTGAAGGGGGGGGCCCTCTCCATGCCCACTCTGCATGTCAGCCCCTCCCCCTTCCATGCCTTCAATCCCCACTGCACCCTTGAGGTTAGGTTCTCACTTACCTTTGCATCTGGGAACACTAATTTCAAAGATAAAAAGGCATAATTTTATAAATAGAAAATGCTTACAGTTTGCATGCTTACTTGTAACCTCTACCAACAGATTTCAGGCAATCCAAAAACTGTGGTACTTCATAGTTCACCAGCGTTTTCAGCTGACCATCTCCTACGCCATCCCGATACACAATAATCCGACTAGGCATGTATTCATTGCAGCTATTCCAAGCCCTCAGAGCAGCTGAAAGCAAGCCAGAAAAATTTTAAGTCAATTAACACAGAATGACAATGGTGTGTTGCTGCCAAAATCTGCCCAGAATTTCAGTAACACAGGCAGGACAGGAAGACTCCAGGAGACTAACCTTGCAAGCAGACTTTGAGCCCATCTACAAGCTCTTGTCCTCGATCTTGAAATACACAGCGAGAGAACCAGCTGTTCAGAGAGACCAGGACAAGGGTGAGAAGGGCACTGTCTACAAGTTGTTCCTTCTGAAGCACTTCACCTTTATTTTCCTCAGCAGCTCGTAACATTTAACCCTTAAGATACCTGCTAACATCTCCAATACTTTATGAAATCTAGACAGAACGAGACACTCATAATACCACCAACCAAGCTTTCTTTTATTATAAATTAATACTGTAATTCTCTTCCTGAGGAAAAAATAAAATTTAAACTTTAATACCCAGAGATAGCTCACAGGTTTACACCTTAGTACACACAAGGAGCCTACTTTCTGCTCCTGCTCTTTAGAAGACATTTGTTACAGATTACATGCTTGTGAAAGGTACAAGACCTTGAGAAACATGCCCATTAGCAGCATGCGCATGTCGATATACCTTTAATTTCCATCCTTTCCTACTCCTGAAAATTCTCTTAGTTCTAAGGAAAGCACTGAAAAGTAATGGACTATGTTGAAATACAAGTGACTGGGTAAACGGAAGTGGATTTTCCAAAATAAAGTCAACATAAAAACTTTAAAGTACATTTCAGCAGTCAATAAAAATTATTAAAAATGTTTCAGAGATGGTTGCATTTAATGAGATACACACTTCCCCGAACAGAAATAATCATAAAACAGCCGGAAACATAATCTGACTACCATAGGTTAAGGGCTAATGAACAATGTCAAGAACAGCAGGGTAGTTAACTTCCTTTACTTCCCTAACTTTCTTGCCTATCGAATGTAAGATTAGTCAACAGGTTGTGAAGAAATAAGGAACACAATCCAATCTTGAGCCTCACAGACCACCCCCCCCCCGCACATGGGCCCTGCACTTCCACCTGCTCCTGCCCAAGTCTAACAGTTAACACACTGCCCCCCACCGCCGCACTCACCGGGTCATCCCTTCATTGATACTTGCAACAAATCCTGCAATTGACCTCCGTCCAGCTGTGGTATCATGGTAACAGTCAATGCCAACTATCATTGCCAGCTTTAGCTTTAACAAAAATACTGTGATTTTAGATACAACAGAATATCAGCAGTATTTACAAAGTAAATCCATTTCTTTCTCAAACAATGAAAACTTTTAGGTACCAGTGAAACCAAACTTACAGGCATATCAACCCTCCAAAGCTCTCCGCCCATCTTGCAATTCATCTGCAGGGCGATCTTGGTAGCGATGGCCATGACCGTCTGCTGCTTGCCGAGAGTCCGGGCCACCACACATTGACTCGGAGTAGGGCAATCTGTACACAAGTATTTTTTAATAGCATCATATTTGTCTTTCCGATTACTTGACAACAGACAAACAACCTGAAACCAAAAGAACATTCTCATTACAAAGAATCAGAAAGCAGTTGAAATTCAAGAGAACAGGAGCCAAAGCTGCTCACTGGGCATACATGTCAGACACTGTCCCTGGCGCAGAGCTCACAAGCAGCATGTTAACTGCTAGGCACCGCTCACTCCACTCGCTTGGAAGCTAACAAAAAGATGGAAACCATGTGGCGCCAATGACTCAAAACTGAAAACCACGAGAACTTACGTATGCTCTGGCACCAGCATGGAATGACTCAGAGATGGGAAAAGGGAAAAACTAGTGATAACCTACAGGTGGACAAACAGAAGACCTCCCGTGCTCACAGTTCTCATTTACTGATGACCCACCTAGGATCATGGCTTTTAAACTGTTAAAGCTCTGGCTTGAGAACCTGATCACACTATGAAACTTCCTAGGAAGTCCACGGACAATTCTGGGGACCACACAGAGCACCTAATCTGAACACCCCCTGCTGGAAACGAGAAGATGTCAAAGACACACTCCCGGTTATGAACTGGGTAAGCTCTGGGGGTCTGCTGTACAGCACGTCGAGCACAGTCAACAATGCTAAGTTGTGGACTTGAGAGATGCTTAAGACTAGAGCTGAAATGTTCTTGATAAAAAAAAAAAAAAAATCAACCTGTAATCACAGGAGGTGATGAAGAAGGGCTCTAGGCCTGCTGCGATAATCACTCTGCACCATACACAGGTATCAAGGGTCCCACTGTTCCCCTTCAGCAGCCAGTGTTCTGTGTCATCCATCAGATCTCAAACACTGGAAATAAAACCACCAATTCCTACCCAATCCAAGTCTGTGTTTGGAGCCGAATCCAGCTCTTTGACTCATTGCTGTGTTCTCCAATCTATACTCCCAGATTCTTCCCTCCTTTCTCTAGCCCCCAACACAATCACTTTGCCATCCAGGCATCTTCATCACTCCGGACAGTGTAACAGTGTTCTCTCTGTGGCATTTAAATAGGAGATGAAGGGCTAGAAAGGGAACAGGTCAGTTGAAGACAACTCACTTCTTCAGTTTAAAGCAACATACACATGTTGTTTAGCCTTACATCTGTTTTTGCCACATCATTAGTTATCCCGGTACATGTGGCAAACAGTTAAGTACTAACTTTTACTTTTGTGCCTATTCTCCACGAAATTTCATGGAATTGAAGCCTCTGAATCCAAATAAATTTCTAATAGCTTTGTCCCCACAGCCCTTCGTCACCAGCCGCAGCTGTTCCCAGACACAAGTTCCCAGACACACAGCTACGCCAGAGTTAGCACGTACTCTGTGGCCAGCTTGTTAACTGAATTAAAACATTTCAAAGTCAAATTCTAAGATTTACAAATGCAATTTTTAAAACAAGTCATCCCAGGACAGGTGCCCATATATCAGTTAGCTACTTACTATCTGGGTATCTGACGTCACCTTCTGCTGTAAGACTCTCAAATAGGCTTCTGTTCGATCATCCACTTCAATCCTAGAATGGAAATTCATTACCCAGCATTCAGAAAAAGTAATGAAAAATGTACCAGACATAAAAAGATTTCCTACAGATTATCACATATGCAATACTTCTGTATAAAATATAAAATAAAAACAAGAGCGGCCATGTAGGCAGAAGGTCGTCTCTAACACAAACAGGAGCAATAACCTGAGAAACAGTCCTGCTGGATTTCCCCCATTCTCAGTTACTGAAATACATTTCTGCATCCTCAGGTCAGGGAACTGTATCAGGTCCTTGAACTAACGTAACCTAGTTAATGTGCTTAGCATTTTTATCACTTTTGCATTCCCACACCCTTCAAATGACTACTAATCAATTTTCAGAGTAGAAATGACTTAATCAACTTACATTATTGCTTTTTTCATTTGTATGCCCATGGCTGGTGTAACTTTAAATAGATTTTGTATCAATGAATTGGCTGCTTCATAATTTCTTCGAGTATAGATCAACAGCCAGTTATCTAGCGGCTTAACACTAATTAATGGTGCACCTCTTGTTTCTTTTGACCAATCTGCAAATTGTGGATTGTAATCAAACTAGAAGAAAGTTCAGAGACACTGTGAATTCGGCTGTATGTTCTCAGTGACAAAGCCAACAAGTCTGTACCAAGTTTCCCGTGGCATCCTGACCCTTAGGGGACTATTCCATTTGGACTCTAGGGACAGAGTAAACATGCTGGTGGGGGACAAGGTGCAGAAGTGTGTCCAAGGAGGATGGGACCCCGTCACTGCTGGCGCTGTGGCCCCACAAGTGCCTCTCACAGCAGGCCCTCCCCCACAGTGCTTCCTGCACCCTCCTCCATTCTCTAAGACACGGCAGGGACAGGCATTACACCCCCTGGGATAAAGACAAAACAAACACAGCTTGGAAAGGTAGGCATCTTGACGGGGTGTCAGGTACTGAAAGCAAGCGAGGCAGAAAGCTAAGCAACTCGAAGCCCCATGATGTGGTGTGCATTCTCAGAGGCGGCCCCAGTGCTGTTCCCGTGTCCTGCAGCACGCTTCTATAGGGACAGTAATCACACCTGCAGGGACAATACTAAACTACATGACCAGGGTGTTCCTACAATTTGAAGGCAGGGGGCAGTTTTCTATGAAAAGATTTTAAAGTTCTGGCCCTTGCTGTGCTTCCATGACACAAAAATATTTTTCCAATACTTGCTTCCCCTTTCTCAGGGGAAAACAGAAAAGGCATCACGATATTTAATATATATCCCTACAAACAAATGGTCCAGGCAAAAATGAAGCCAAACCCATTGGAAGTTTTCTGTAGAAAAGATCATTTCAGTGGCAGACAAAAAGCAACCCAGTCCCTTTCAATTCTTCTCTAGCTTAAGTAATTCTGCCACGAGCGACAAATTAGGCCCGCCGTCGGTGAAGTCTGCTAGGCGGCCCCCGTGCCCGCCGCCTCGCCCCTGGGGCCGACAGTGAGTGGAGGTGGGAGGAGACGAGAGGAGGTGAGGAACGCAGACTAGCACGTGACAGGCTATTCTGCTTAACTGTGAACCAAACCCAAATCCGACGCAATCCGACAACTGAAGAACTGCCTTACTGTTTTTCCACCTTGGTGAATCTTTTCCGCTTGCAAAATTCTTCCTGAGAAGGACAGTAAGTTGGAGTCAAAGCTCAAACCCCAGTCTCGAAGCTCCCTCTGAACATTATCATCTCTGTAAATTTAACATATTTACGTACCATCAACATAAGCAAAAAGAGACACACACAAACAAAGATTCATGCCAACCCCTATGATACGTTTTCCTGTTTCTCTCAGGACTGAAAGCCTGGAGAGAATGCCAGGAAAACAGGTGGGGTCTCCATTTCTCCCTCACACTGTCCCTTCAGGATAGCCTTTAACTCACAATTCTGATGCCCAAACTACCTTCCCTTCAAAGTAAACCACTTGATGTTGTAACAGAAAATAAATTTGTGCACAACACTTCACCTTCTGCTTTACTGCCTTTTGCTAGTAGAATTAGAAAAGGTCACGGGCAATAGAATTTTAACTTTAATACTCCCTGACAAAGCACAGGCTCATCTAGAAACACAAAGAACCCAGCTGAATACCGCAGACACAAAAAGAAAAAAAATGACTTTGTATCACTCCCCCAAGCCCACAGAAAATAACAAAAAGCTGGACCTATCACCCAATGGGATACAGAGGACTTACTTATGAATATAATCAATGAGTCTTCCCACTTCACGCTGCCTTTGTTCTGGAGTCAGTCTCGTATGAACAGCCAGGTCTTTCATCACATTAAAATCATTACGCATCTTATCAGTTAGACCTTCAAGTAAAACATTGAAAGGTGTATAATTGGGCAAACAAGGATCACATCTCAATGTCTGGAGTGCAGGGTGGTGAAGAGGGGAAGTGCGAGGAGATGAAGCAGCAGGAAGGGCTTTTCCGGGGGTGGTGGGGCTCCTAGAAGAGACAGGGAAGGCAGCCCACCACAGCAGTACCTGTAAGATAGCAAAGCTCCGGGATGAGCATCGCAGGGCCTGGCAAGGTGCCGCCAGGGCCTCGCCTTCTCTTTGGCTGACTGACCAGAACAGGTTGCTTCAAGTCGGTGATTTCTTGGTTATATTGCTAGTTAAGGAAAGAAAGTACCACTGTTCATGTAAATGCCTTTAGTAATAGGTCAGCAGACCAATAAAAGGGTGTTTTTTTGAGAATTATGCCAATAGCAAAGCTGGTATCAGTAGCCAAGTAAGGCTCATGAGGGTCATCTTTAATCCTACCAGGATAGCTTGTGGTTTACAGGTGTTACTGAGTACCTCATCTTTCCTCCTAAAAACTTAGAGCCTCACTGTCCTCGACCACTTAAATTCTGAGTGTTAGTACACAAATCACTTCATTTTGTGTTTTTCTGGTTTAGAAACAGAAGCCTATGTATCTCTGGGTCCTCAGGCCAGAATTCCTTCAAAACTACTAGTTATGACAATGAGAACTGGTATGGAAAACAGGCCTTGCTATAATATACACGGGGTGAAGGAAGAGGTATGCATGCCAGAGAACATTTTTAATTGGGAAAAATTTTTACAGAAGATAGAAGTTGAATTTCAATTCAATTGTCTTTTTATTTAAAAGATTTGACAAACTATGAGAGACTCTGGACTCCGGGAAACAAACTGAGGGCTACAGAAGGGAAGGGGTGGAGAGATGGGGTGGCCGCGTGATGGGTATTAAGGAGGGCATGTGTGGTGATGAGCACTGGGTGTTACACACAACTAATGAACCACTGAACACTACATGAAAAACTAATGATGTACTATATGCTGGTTAACTGAACATGATAAAACAACAACAAAAAGAAGTTATTTGAGAGCGAGCAAGCCTGAGAGTGTGGAAGGCCGGAAGGAGAAGACGACTCCCAGCTGAGTGGGCAGCCTGACACTGGGCTTGCTCCCAGGACCCTAAGATCATGACCTGAGATGCTTAACTGACTGAGCCACCCAAGTGCCCCTAAATTCAGTAATCTTAAGATTCCCCACATGCAATACCTAAGGTAAGCTTTCACAACTGGTAAAAAAGAAAACCAGAAATGCTGACTTTGGTGAGTTCACACATGTGTGAGATGGCTCGCGGGCCTCGGGTCTGCAGCCCTGGAACAAGGACAGGCTTCCTTGTGTCATCTCCACTAGTTTCTGGCCCCAAGCTCTCGAGATCCTCTTTCCCAGCATCTCCTGCAACTTCTTTCTTTCAGAACCGCACATCTGCATTCAGCATGCAGGGGCTGAGCAGCCTGACAGCCCTTCACCAGCAGAGGAAGTACTTCCTGTTCCTTATTCCCGGCCTACACCAAGGTCCAGGGCACCTACCCTCAGGAACTAAAAAATCATGACTTCCAGTTTGTTCTGACTTTGTCCTATATTGGACTCCTTACCAACCATTCAGGGAGAAGGTTGATTTTCCTATTCGGGGTAAAAAAATTTTGAGAGCCCTCCGACCTGACAGTTGCTCCATGTGCCTACACCACCTATTCCACCGCCTGCTCACCATCCCCACCCCTGCATGTCACTTACCAGGTGCACACACAGTAGGAGTGTGGAAGTGGAGCCAGATGCATTCCTACATCCACCCTCTCTCACCAATGGGCCTTCATAGCATGGTTCCTTGTTATACAACTTTAGGATCCCCTTCCTATATTCTCAGGGCCCAAACAAAAGTCTGTCAGTTCTTTTAACATCTTCTGCTACATCTAAAAGCCTAGTACTTTCACTTGCATTCAACATTACTGTCAAACCTTTTCTTTTAAAAACTGACCATGATCCTCCCTTTCAAAGTTCTCTCTTCCACTCTGAGTGCTTCTTAAATATGATTTCTAATGTAGAAAATCCAAACCATCATATATCACAAAAACTGCAACTCTATTAGGAAGGCCTGAAAATGCCGTGATTCTTTGAAACATCTCAATCTCACGCCATTCTAACTGATTCTGTCTACTGAAGACGCCCAGTCAGCCCTGGTTATGAGAGAAGTCTTCCAGAAGAAATCATCTGAGCTGAGACTAAGCCTAAGAGCACCAGTCAGGCATGCACAGTGTCCCAGGCAGGAGGAGCCTGGGGTCAGAGGAAATGACCACGGTGAAGGGCCAACATGCAGGCAGGGACTATGTCACTCAGGGTCTCACTGGACACACACCAACGCAGATCAGTACTGTGGGTAGAAGAATAACATCAGATCTGTAGGAGTTTGAAAATGGATCAGAAAGCAGGAGAAATGCAAACTGAGACCAGCTGAATGGGCGGGGTAGCCTCTCAGAGGAGGATAGAGGCATTTCAGAAGGCGAGACCACCAGCAGCACTGTATGGTGAGGAGAGACATGCAGGGCTGAGGTTTTAGGTGCCTGTTATGCACTTGTTTGCTGACTCAGATACCTAAGTGCCTTCCTAGGCCCTAGGGGGACATATAGCCCCAAATCCCTGACCCTGAGGAAGTTGTGGTCTGCACGGATCAGGAGCACTGCACAGGGCCCAGACCTCATTCAGCGTTGGTCACACAGAAGGGGTCTCTGAGATGTGCAGTTATTGAGAACAAGTAGGCTTAGACTGTCTGGCCTAGAGCTGGAAATCTGAGGACCACAAACAGCACAGACAAGCCTGAAAATCACCTATCAAGTTACTATGGAGTAACTAGGGGGTTCCAGGCAGAACTTTGAAGTATGTCAACAAGTAGAAGGCCACTTAGAGAAGAGTAAGCTGGTGTTTAAGACTCACTACTAGTCAGAGAAGAAGAACCTCCCCTGGCCTGGCCTTAGGTGGAACCCAAACGTTCCATGTGTGTCTCCTTTGTAACTGCTGTTCATATATACTGACTCTTTCCACCCCGACAGTGATTAGGAAACCAAAGATAAATGCTCCTTTCTCACAGTAACTCTCACACCCAGAAGGAATCTAGGTTAAACATGAGTTGGGTTCTCAGGAAGTTAAGCAGGTGAAAATAGTGGTAGGGAAATCAAGCTGAGATGGTCCCTGGCCTATTTTCATTTTGCCCAAAAGAAGAGCAGCTCTTTTATTTTAAGATTGTATTTCTTTATTTGATAGAAAGTGAACACAAGTAGGCAGAGTGGCAGGCAGAGGGAGAGGAGAACCAGGCTCTCCATTGAGCAGAGAGTCCAACAATCCCAGGACCCAGAGATCATGAGCTGAGCCGAAGGCAGACACTTAACTGACTGAACCTCCAGGTGCCCCAGAAGAGTAGCTCTTAATGTAGCTTCTCGGAGAATCACTTCCCTACAGAGCATCCTCTGATCTTTTCAACCAGAGCAGAGCAGCTGAAGCTCAGGTAATAGTGCACACCCAGTACAAAGATTACGAGGTCACCAGTCTGAGGTGTAATTCTGACATAAGATACAAATATACAACAGATTTTTTATCCAGCTTTTTAGAAATAGGAAATGTACTGAATGTAAAAAAAAAAAAAAAGAGGTAAATCTTAGCACCTTAAAGACAAATATTACGATTTTAACTGATTCTTGTCTAGAAATACTTCTTCTGCACGTGTAATAGAGCATATCAAATGGAACACAACCTAAGGATTCAGGGGCCAGATTTGCTTAACCCTGAAAAACATTAGTGTGTGTTCTGATATAAACACTGTATTTCTTCTAGTTGGAAGGTTGGAAGTGGGTCTTTCTTACTATTTGCCTCGGCTGTTTTTTCAAGGATTTCCACCAAACAGCTAGAATCGTCTGTATAAAACTAGTATTAACACTAAGAGGATCTAACAATTGTATATATTTATGCCCCCAACATGGGAGTGGCAACTACATAAACTAACTGTTAAGCAAAATAAAGAGTTATACTGATACGAATACATTAATTTTAAGAGATCTTAACACACCATTCTCAGCAAGGGACAGATAATCTAAACAGAAAATCAACAAAGAAACAAGAGCTTTGAATGACACATCGGACCAGATGAATCTCATAGATATATTCACAACATTCCACCCTAAAACAGCAGAATACTCATTCTTGAGTGCACATGGAACTTTCTCCAGAACAGACTGCGTACTAGGTCACAAATCAGGGCTCAACTGATACCAAAAGGCTGAGATTATTCCCTGCATATTCTCTGACCACAATGCCTTGAAACTGGAGCTCAACCAAAACAAAAAGTTCAGAAGGAATTCAAACACTCGGAAGCTAAAGACTATCCTGCTCAAGAATCTTTGGATCAACCAGGAAATCAAAGAAGAACTTAAACACTTCATGGAGGGGCACCTGGGTGGCTCAGTTGGTTAAGTGACTGCCTTCGGCTCAGGTCATGATCCTGGAGACCCAGGATCGAGCCCCACATCGTGCTCCCTGCTCAGCGGGAAGCCTGCTTCTCCCTCTCTCACTCCCCCCTGCTTGTGTTCCCTCTCTAGCTGTGTTTCTCTCTGTCAAATAAATAAGATCTTTAAAAAAAAAAAAAAAACTTCATGTAAACCAATGAGAATGAAGATAATCGATCCAAAACCTATGGGATACAGCAAAGGCAGTCCTAAGGGGGGAATACATAGCCATCCAAGCCTCACTCAAAAAAATTGAAAAATCCCAAATACACCAACTCTCATTACACCTTAAAGAACTGGAAAACCAACAATATATTAAACCAACCCCCCAAACAAGACGGGAAATAATTAGGATTAGAGCAGAGATGAATGAATCAGAAACTAGAGACACAGTAGAACACATCAATGAAACTAGAAGCTGGTTCTTTGAAAGAATCAATAAGATTGATAAACCATTGGCCAAACTAATCCAAAAAGGAGAAGACTCAAATTAATAAAATTATGAATGAAAGAGGAGAGATCATGACTAACACCAAGGAAATAGAAACGATCATCAAAAATTACTATCAACAATTACATGCCAGTAAGTTTAACAACCTAGAAGATATGGATACATTCCTGGAAACCTACAAACTCCCAAGACTGAAACAGGAAGACACTGACAATCTGAATAGACCTATATCTAGTAATGAGATTGAAGCAGTGATCAAAAAACTCTCCAAAGAGTCCAGGACCAGACGGATTCCCTGGGGAATTCTACTAAACATTCAGAGAAGAAATAACACCTATTTTCCTGAAGCTCTTTCAAAAAATAGAAACAGAAGGAAAACTTATAGACTCTATGAAGCCAGCATTACTCTAATCCCCGAACCAGACAAAGACCCCATCAAAAAGGAGAACTTCAGACCAATATCTCTGATGAATTTGGATGCCAAGATTCTCAACAAGATCCTTGCTAACAGGATCCAACAATACATTAAAAAGATTATCCACCGGGGCGCCTGGGTGGCTCAGTTGGTTAAGCGACTGCCTTCGGCTTAGGTCATGATCCCAGAGACCTGGGATCGAGTCCCACATCGGGCTCCCTGCTCGGCAGGAAGCCTGCTTCTCCCTCTCTCACTCCCCCTGCTTGTGTTCCCCCTCTGGCTGTGTTTCTCTCTGTCAAATAAACAAAATCTTTTTTTAAAAAAAAAAAATATTATCCACCATGACCAGGTGGGATTTATCCCAGGGATGCAAGGGTGGTTCAACACTCATAAATCAATGAACGTGATAGAACAAATCAATAAGAGAAGAGAGAAGAACCACATGGTACTCTCAATTGATGCAGAAAAGGCATTTGACAAAATACAACATCCGTTCCTGATTAAAACTCTTCAAAGTATAGGGATAGAGGGAACATTTCTCAACCTCATAAAATCTATCTATGAAAAACTCACAGCGAATATCATCCTTAATGGGGAAAAACTGACAGCCTTCCCTCTGAGATCAGGAATAAGACAAGAATGCCCACTCTCACCACTACTGTTCAACATAGTGTTAGAAGTCCTAGCAACAGCAATCAGGCAACAGAAAGAAATAAAAGGTATTCAACTTGGCAAAGAAGTCAAACTCTCTCTTTGCAGGTGACATGATACTCTATATGAAAAACCCAAAAGACTATACCCCCAAACTACTGGACCTCATACAACAATTCAGTAATGTGGCAGGATACAAAATCAACGCACAGAAATCAGTTGTGTTCTTACACACTAACAATGAAAATATAGAAAGGGAAATCAGACAATCGATTCCATTTACTATAGCACCAAAACCATAAGATGCTTAGGAATAAACCTAAGCAAAGAAGTTAAAGATCTGTACTCGAACTACAGAACACTCATTGAATAAATTGAAGAAGACACAAAAAGATGGAAGAGCATCTCATGGATTGGAAGAATAAACATTGTCAAAATGTCTATACTGCCCAGAGCAATCTATACTTTCCATGCCATTCCGATCAAAATTCCACCAACATTCTTCAAAGTGTTGGAACAAACAATCCTAAAGTTTATATGGAACCAAAAAAGACTCTGAATCGCTAAGGAATTGCTGAAGAAGAAAAACAAAGCTGGGGGCATCTCGTTACCTGACTTCAGGCTTTATTACAAAGCTGTGATCACCAAGACAGCATAGTACTGACACAAAAACAGAGAAATAGACCACTGGAACAGAGTAGAGAGTCCATATATGGACCCACAAATCTATGGTAAAATCATCTTCAACAAAGCAGAAAAAAATACCCAGTAGAAGACAGTATCTTCAATAAATGGTGCTAGAAAAATTGGACAGCTACATATAGAATAAAACTGGACCATTCTCTTACACCATGCACAAAGGCAAACTTGAAATGGATGAAAGACCTCAACGTGAGGCAGGAATCGATCAAAATCCTGGAAGAGAACATAAGCAGTAACTTCTTTGACATCGGCCACTTCTTTCAAAACATGTCTCCAAAGGCAAAGGAGACAAAAGCGAAAATGAACTTTTGAGACTTCATCAAAATAAAAAGCTTCTGCACAGCAAAGGAAACAGTCAACAAAACAAAGAGGCAACCCATAGAATGGGAGAGGATATCTGCAAATGACACTACAGACAAAGGACTGATATCCAAGATCTATAAAGAACTACTCAAATCAGCATCCAACAAGAAGACGAACACATCAAAAAATGGGCAGGAGACACGAAGAGGCACTTCTCCATAGAAGACATACAAATGACTAACAGACATGTGAAAAAATGTTCGTCATCACTAGCTATCAGGGAAATTCAAATCAAAACCACACTGAGATACCACCTTACACAAGTCAGAATGGCCAAAATTAACAAGTCAGGAAACAACAAGTGTTGGAGAGGCTGCGGAGAAAGGGGAACCCTCTTACACTCTTGGTGGGAATGCAAACTGGTGCAGCTGCTTTGGAAAACAATGTGGAGATTCCTGAAAAAATTAAAAATAGGGCTACCATATGACCCTGCAACTGCACTACTGGGTATCTACCCCAAAGATACAGATGTAGTGAAAGGAAGGGCCATATGTACCCCAATGTTCATCGCAGCAATGGCCACAACTGCCAAACTGTGAAAGAGCCAAGGTGCCCTTCAATAGATGAATGGATAAAAAAATATATGGTCCATATATATAATGGAATATTATGCCTCCATCAGAAAGGATGAGTACCCAACTTTTGAGCAACATGGACTGGACTGGAAGAGATTATGCTGAGTGAAATAAGCCAAGCAGAGAAAGTCAAGTATCACATGGTTTCACTTACTTGTGGAACATAAGGAGTAATAGAGAGGACAGTAGGAGAAAGATAAGGGAATGGCAAGCAGGGTAAATCGGGGAGGGAGACAAAACATAAGAGACTCAGAAACAAACTGAGGGTCTTGGAGGGGAGGGGGTAGGGGGATGGGTGAGCCTGGAGGTGGATATTGAGGAGCACCAGGTATGGGGCATAAACAATGAATCTTTGAACACTGGAAAATAAATTTAAAAAATTAAAATAAATAAGTAAATAAAGAGGTGGCATATATATGCAATGGAATACTACTCAGCCATCAAAAAATGAAATCTTGCCATTTGCAATGATGTAGATAGAGCCGGAGGGTGTCATGTTAAGTGAAATAAATTGGTCAGAGAGACAAATTCAGTGCAATTTCACTCATACGTGAAATTTAAGAAATAAAACATATGAACATAGAGGACGGGAAGGAAAATAAAATAAGATGAAATCATAGAGGGGGACAAACTATAAGACACTCAACTATAGGAATCAAACTGAGGGTTGTCAGAGCGGGTGGGAAGATGGGTAATTGAGTGATGTGTATTAAGGAGGGCACATGATGGAATGAGCACTGGGTGTTTCATGCAACTGATGAATCACTAAAATTCTATCCTTGAAATAATACAGTATATGTTAAACAAACTGAATTTAAATACAAAACAAAAAAAGAGTTAACCCATATCCAGATTTAGCACCAATGATGCCGAGGATTTATCCATCTTTAATCCTCATCCCTAGGTGAAGTTAAAAAAGAAGTGTTCATTACAGAATATGGGTCAGTAGATTAAACTTGTATTGTTCATTATCAATTCCCCTGTTTGTCCTCCACAAGCTTAAAATCAAACACAATCTCATTCTACTGGGAAAAAGGATACAGGACCAAACAATTCTTATGTGATAATGAGCTAAACTATGTTATTATTGCCTTAACAAATATATTTATATGCAGCTTTTAAAGCAACTTGTTACATGTGTACAAGAAAATTATACTGAAAATAGCTCACATTTTTCCCAAGGCCTAAATAATTGACATGAAAAAGATAAAATCAACATGATCTTCTTACCTTCCTGTAGTACTCTAAAAAACTGACTTCAGAACCATCTGCTTTCTTAAAGGTACTCTTTGGGTTCTGGTCCCAGTCAATATCATCTACTCTGTAGGTTTTATTGTTATACCTGCACAATGGTTGAGATTTGTTAGTATTTGAATTGTAGAAAGAGTATTAAGAAGAGGCTAGACATAGTAAGTCTATGGAAGACATAGTCTCTATGAACTTCCAAATCACTTAGTGATACATGATGTCATGGGAAGAGAAAGGGAAAACTCTTAAAGACCATGCTAGATGGGAGGGGAATTGAGTGAAGCACTACTAGAAAATCAAATGAAGACGAAAAAGGATACAAGTCATTAAATATTTGTCCTTTTCAAAGGAGCGTGCTCCGCCTGACAACTTGCAACGTGAGAAAGGTCGAAAACATCTTTTCCCCATTTTCACACTATTCCCACTTCTCCACCATAAACTATACTTTCTAACAGGATGGACCAGAAACCTACAGTATCTTTTAAGACTTGCAAAATGATTATCTTATATTTTAAAAAGCAGTCTTACTTGGTAAGAACAATTAAGCCTATTAGTTCTTTAGAAACTTGTTCTTGAAATTTATGTTCTTCCGTTTGATGGTACAGGTTGAACATAAAATCTAACACAGTCTCACTGCGAAGGACCTTATGGCTGACATCAGTGCACAGCATGATGTTGTTCTCGTACTGAAGGATAGAGGTGGTGAAGCCAGGCCAGATCACCAGCCTGTCAAACAGAATGAGAGCTATGAAGTGACCCCTACGAATAACCCTAACATGTTCTGTGTATATCAGATTATGTTCTTCTCCTTTATTAACTAGGTCTAAAGTACAACATTTTCAAGTTGAGTAAATTTAGTTACTTCTAGTTTTACATGGGTCCAGATAAAGATCCCTCTAAGATCCTCAACAATAAACGTTATTTTATAGTAATTTAAGTTCCACTTTGAATTAATATAACTTTATTAAATCATTTTTTTATGTTGGTAAGACTTGAAAAAGTTGCCAGTCTAACCGGAAGCCTCTGTAACTAGTACACAGACCTAAACAGTGTGTAGTGTGCTTGGATACACTACAGGAAATACTGAAACAATTTTCATTAGCTCCTAAGTTTTGTTCCCCAAGAGCAAATACAGTGTTGAACAACTCTTCATGCTTCCCTAGTGACAGATGAAAAGCATGTGATTTTTTTTAAAATCCAAGTGTTCTAGGATGTCTCTTTTATTATTCAAACCAAGTTAAATGTTTACTTAACCTGATGGGCACCACTAACAACCACAATAATAAATCTGACTATTTCAAATTAGAACATTGCTTTCAAAGTCCATGATTATGCCTAATGAAAAGAAAACTTCCACTACATACAAACCTATGATTTGGAATATCGATTGGGTCACTTGGGTTATAGTAATTCCGTCCAATTTGCTGTAAATTCATGATCTTCAAGAGCCTAGAAATTCAAAGGTCAAAAGAGAAGAGTAAATACTGGTTAAGTGTCTCTAATACACAGGGACTCACCACACTGGTCTTTCAACTCTTCTCTAGGTTTTCAATTTTTCTTAGTAAAATGTTAAGAAAACACTAACATACCTCCTGAAAATAATATTATAGAACTGCAAACAAGTTGGTGATGTAGGTGGGAGTTCATTTGTTAAGGTGATTGTTATCCTCACATGCTCTCCATTTCGGGTCTGACTAAACACTTCAGTAACCTGAGCCAGAGCAGTGGAAAATCAAACTTTTAATTGTTAAGAGAAACTAATAATCTCAATCACATAATTCTTGCTAAGGCAACAGTGAAAAGTATGGAAAAGTTTTAAATTAAAAAAAGAATGACTATGAGAAGATGGTTACAGGCCTGTATTATAATTGTCATCAAGTTATTCAGGTGGATTTGAAAATGAAACAATAATGCCAATGGCCTCTCCGGGTTCATTATACACACTAAGAGACAGAAAACCACTGGAATTTCTCTAAAAGCTACCCTAGATTGAGGCTGTTCTGCTTTCAGGTGGAAATCCTTCATCACCCTCTCCCCAAACCAACATTTTAAAATAACCTTGTGCTGCAGTCTTTTAGGTAAAAATAGTATTGTTCCATCAAAAGCATGACACCTTCCAATTAAGTCTTCATGTTGAAAAAGAAGAGCTGAGCGGAGTCTTCTGGCTTCCATCAGCGGGTTATAGTCAATGTGATACTGATATAAGGCCCACTGGGGACGGGACGTCAATCGAAAATGATTAGTGCTCAGCCTTACTATAATACCTGAAGAACCTGTAAGAGCAGTCACATTTCATTAACAAAGTAACAAGTTTATTCTTCCCTGAAATCTTTCCTACCATGACAAGGCAGACACAGTTCTGTAACAAAAGTCGAAGAACAGCATAGGACACTGAAGTTCTCAGACATCTGACTTTGAGTATGACCACCCTATCCAGGGTAAGTTCCTACAAGCATATGCTTAGGAATAAATCTTCCTTAGACTAAGTAATTTACAACAGAGCCAACCAAATCTCTCTACAAAAAAAGTTTTAAAACAAAGAAGTTATGTAACACTTAGCAAAATATTTCAGTGCAGCTGAAGACACGAACAACCTATTTCATCAAAGCCAAGAGAGGGAAATGGAAAAGCCATGCAGGATCCTGACCAAATGTTTTTTCTCCCTACTGCATCATACAAATAAGTATTTAAAACGAAGGGCTTCAATTTAGTGTCCCGTGTACTGGAAAAGTAATCCCAGGTAACTGCATTCTTCATAATTAACCCACCTGTTTTTGATTCTTTAACATGGTCCAGGTTCTGTCTTGTATTCACACCAAGATCATGAAAGTCTCTACGACGACCTCCTCTCTCTGCTAATGACAACTCCTGGAATCCAGCAGATATCTGGATCTCTTAGGAAAAAAAAAAAGAAAGAAATGATATCCTATGTCACATGAAACATGAAATAATGATGGAATTAATCCCCAAAGTACCACGTGAACCCCGAAAACTACAGAGGTGCTACAGCTAATGTACAGAAATTCCACAGATATCTGTTGGCCACACAGAGTTAGTTAGAACTTCTATAAAGCCTTTCTTGCCACTGCCCCAGCCAAACCCAGTTGCTCCCCTGTAAGACATACACCCCTATAAAAAAAACAAAAAACAAAAAAAACAACTAAGACAAATGGCCTGGGATTCAAGAACTCAGGAGCATGCTTATTGACTGGGCAATCATTATTCTGTACTGTAAGTTCTGATAACAATCTAAAAGCCTATATAGAAGTATTTTTCATAGTTTTATGATGCACTTAGAGTTAGAGGAACTGCTGGTTCTTAGGTTTTAATGTGTAAATGTCTAGTGTCATTTCCTCACTAATTCCCTTAAGAACAGATGGGATCGTCCTAGGTGTACCCCATGGCCACCATACACATGGCCTAGTGGGACAGATTAGCTAGCAGTTCATGTGGTTTCAAAGGCTGGTTAGAATATCCAAAATTATTAAATCTTTCCATTTGTACCATCATATAAAAGTATCTCCTATCAACATCAAGACGTAGGCCAAAGAACGAGCATGGGCTTTGTTGTCTGGTGTTACAATTGTAGCTTTTAGTTAATAGGGGTCACACTTTGAGTACCAGTGACTTTATTAGACTTCCCAATCTCAGTATTTTTTAAAAAAATACATTTTTAGGGAGTCACGTACCTAATGGACTAGAATTCCACCTTCCCTGCAGGTAAGGACGGCCTAAGAGATTTACCAGAACTTACTGGATCAACCTCTGGGAAAGCCCTTGAGAGGGAATCAGTAGCCAATGTTTATGTTCTCTGGGCCCCTTGCCCTGCCAATCTTGCCTGGAATCTCGATGTGATTACCAAACATTAAGTCTCAATGACAGAAGTCAGGGCAAAAGAACAAAGTCAGTTTTCTTCTAACCACAAATCCCAGAACAGCCCTGAACTGCCAATTTCTGGACTTCTTCGTTAGAGAAGGATCAGTGCTTTAACAAAATATTGGTTCCTGATACACTCTGGAAGCAAATTATTCTAATATGAGCTTAACTTCCTTACCTGAAAAATGGATGATCATGTCTTACATGAAAATATAATTCATAAAGCCCTTTAAAGTTGTTGCTAAATATGGTTTTTGTACCTCAGGATATTCAGGGGCTCTATTTAAAAGTCCTTTAAATATATAACTGTTCCGTTTCCCTTGAAATTTTTATCCCAGAGACTTTTAATTTAAAGCAGCTTTGGCCTTGGGTAATTAATACTAACACAGGCCACACATACTGAATCCTGAATCTAAGCTGTTAACAATAGTAGGTCACAGAGGCTTTTTTCCTGAAAAATATGAATTTGTCTTAAAATCCAATTCTGGATATAAAAACCTGACTGCAAGTTTCTGAATACAAACAAGATGAAGTCTGTTTCCCTCTCTACATACAACACAACTCTTCTATTTAGCCAAAGCTTACCTGTCCATCTGTAAAGGGGACAGGTTTCAGAATGAGTAAAATTGAAAAGCTTGCTAATTGTAAGGATACCTCACTTCACTGTGCTTCAGAGATACTGCAGTTTTTACAACGGAAGGTTTGTGGCAACCCTGTGGTAAACAAGTCTACTGGTGCCATTTTTCCAACATTCGCTCATTTCATTTGTCACATTTGGTAATTCTCACACCATTTCAAACTTTTTCATTGTTATATTTGTTAATGGTGATCTGTATCAGTAATTATAACTTACTGAAAACTCAAATAATGGTTACCATTTCTTAGCAGTACATACACTGTTTAGATGTAATATTACTGCACACTTAACAGACTATGGTATGATGTCAACTTTTATACACCCTGGGAAACCAAACAATTTATCTGACTCACTTTGTGATATGTGCTATATTGCTGTGATCTGGAACCGGACCTACAGTATCTCTGCGGTGTGCCTAGAATTTCCCTTTCCATGTAGCTGCTGGAGTGATTAAAAACACAAGTCTGATTGTTGCTACTGCTGTTTAAGAATCCTCCACGTATTCACGTCCTATTTACAGAATGAAAATCCCAGTCCTAAAGCAAGGTCTCATTTACAATAATCTGTTAAACTTGTCAATTTTAAACCTTAGTAGATACCTGAACACTTACAACAAATACTTCTCAGATACAATCCTTACAATAGCACTGAAAAGTTGTGAATGAGGACCTTGCATTTGTTATTCCAAGTATTATTTAATCCTCACAGTGACCGTTACATATAAAGTTAGATACCAGCTTTTTAGAGACGGGAAATAGTTTCACAGAAACTCAGGTATCAAGATTAGAGGAGAAACTGGGTAAAATCCTATAAATTTAAAGAGATGAAAGCCCATAAATGAATTATCAGCTTGAAAAAAAAAAGGTATCTTGTATCAAAAAAGTAACAGATAATTGGATACATAAACCAAAGACCCTCTAGTCCTCTGATTGACTCTTCAAATGTAGTACCTATTAACTGATGCTCTTCCTCAAAACTGCCTATAGAAAGGTTTCTACAATCACACATTCATTAAAGACACAGAGATTACGCTGTTTTAACCTGGTTTCGTGTGATGTAGCACAGGTGGTGCAGGGGTGCCCGACTGGGCCAGCACTTCTGACTCTTGCTGGTCAGTGTTTGCAGTGTGGGCTAGAGAGCAGGACCGTCAGCACCTGCCCACGGTCACACGGCTGCTACATGTGACAAGATGCCGTCCAAAAGCTGCTACAACTCTACGAGCCTGCAGGGAGTAGCATGTTTGCCAACTGTCAACATTTGTAAAATGGCAAAACATAAAACGGTGCAGAAAAAAAGAGGTAAAAAGCATTCCTTTGGTTTAAGGGTCTTTACGAAGACTCAATGTTTTCACAGCCTTGGAATGTTTCAAGGCACTGCCCCTTCATTTTCCTTGCCATTCTCCCCACCCCCACCCTCCAGCATGCTAAACCCTGTGGGTTTCCCACGAACGCTCCGTGTTTCCGGAAGTTTCCAGGTTGCCCAGTAGTTGACACACCACAGTTTGCACCACCCTCAAATCTTAGATTCATTCATCCTCTACTGTTTACTGACGTCACTGGCTGTGATGAAATGTTTGGAGGTGGCGGGAATATAGCGCAAGGGGTAAAGGAGCTCTGTCTTCTGGCTATCCGGCTGCCTCCACGCTAGTTTTCCCAACAGCATGCTTCCCACGCCTACCCCAACTGGAAAGCTGGGTCCTTACATTAATTCCCCATGTGCATAGAGGTGTTTCCGGTTTCAAAACCAAACAGAATTATTAAAAAAAAACTTACATCAAGCATCCAAATAATTCACACTTGTCAGAAAGTACTGAAAAAAACACAATTTTTGGAATCAGAACTGGTGTTCTGACCTCACTAGTGGTCATAACTTTGGCCTGAGTTTTGTCATCTGATAAACATGGCCAGCCAGCACAACACCCAGGAAACCAAAGTTACAAATGTTAAAGGCAGTCCAGCTTGTAGTGAAATCACTACTGATGCCAAAATAATGTTTTCAAATGACTAACGAATAAGCACATGAATAGTTAGTTCAGAACTTAACCACTCTGCAAGAGCTAATAAGGGGCCCTGGCAAGGATACGCTTTTTCATTTCCAAGGAGAAAAGCAATCCTAGGGCACTTTCCAAAGTCCAGGCTGCACAGCTGAGAGAGGGCCTGCTCTCCCTGGAGGACTCTAGGGCCCCTTTCTAAGACGACTCTGTACACTTGTTACCACTGCTCTTCTACTACTACACACATGAGGTCACTACGCACATGAGGTCTTCTTACTCTCCCTTCACCTTGGGGCTTGGCTGTTGCTCCTACTGCTCCTCTCTGTCGTCCACGGCCAACTAATTCCCCTTCTGCTGCTGGCTGCTGAGGCCTGGGCTGGACATAGCCAGGCTGCTGACTCTACGGCGATATGCAAACAAACAGCATTCTTTTCATGTAAAAAGGTCACAGGTCAGAGGAAACAGTCTTCAACAAGTCTAAGACACTCAAACAAAACTGACCTATGTTAGTAACCAAGTATTCTTATAAAGAACTTTCTCCAAGAAGGATCACTAACTGAGTGATGGGCATTAAGGAGGGCATCGATAGAATGAGCACTGGATGTGATATACAACTGGAGAATCACTGAACTCTACCTCTGAAACTAATACTATACTATATGTTAATGAATAGAAGTAAAATTTTTTTAAAAAAAGAGTCACTAACTAAAGAACCAGCTCTTCAGATGCTCAGGAAATAGAACAGGCTCATTCTTGTTGCGCTCCCACGTCCTTCACAGGACAATTTTTAAACTTATCTTCAACAGCACAAGCCAATAAAGATGTAGCAGGTTTTGTCTGCTGAGGACACGTTCTGCAGGTGGAAGGCAAAGCACTTACCACAGCAGCCCCCACATGCTGCACGGTCTCCTGCCCGCGGGCCCGTCCTCTGGCTCTCGCTCTGGCTCGCCCGGTCATTTTTTTTCCTTGAGGGGAAACAATTGTAAAGACAACACTCAGCATACACAATTACATTTGACTGTTTCTGCAATGTTTCCTTCAGGTGTATTGACGACTCCACAGTAAGCTCCTGAATCAGCACGTTTTTCTGACCTCTCCTAACAGAGCTGAAGGCAATGTCCTCACCTCCAACGAAGAGAAGTGCTTACAGTGGACTGGACAATGCTGGGTGGCAGGGCTACAGTGCAGAACTTGTTTTAATGCAGACTGTCATCTGTCATTGAATTACTATCTCAACCAGACTTACGGAAAACCGTTAAGTGACATCAGAGGCTGGTGACTCTTTCACACATAGGTATGTATCTACAAAACTGGGCCCACATGGCATGTCTGAGGTCAGACCCTTTCCCTAACTCTTCCACATATCCACTGTACCCTCCTGGATCCTCCCACAGTGCCCTGTGCAGCTTAAATAGACACCCAAACCACTATCTTCTACGGCACATCATTTATGTCCCACGATTTCATTCCTGGTGAGTGGCATGACCATCTAAAGAAAAAGGACGGCGTCCTTGTTCTCCCAATGCCTCCTCTGTTGCTCATACTCCTTTGGACGCAACAGTACTCTCCATCTCAACACTAGCATGTGAGGGGCTGGAAGCCAGGGCCCATGCTAGGAGCAGAGTTATCACCGTGCACAAAGCAGATGCACCCCCCGCCCCCACCACAGAGCAGAAAGCAGTATCCTCAGGTTGCACAGGGCAGAGACCTCAGAGCTAGTCTGCCCAAACCCACTCCTTCACCAAAGGACATAACTTGGGATTCCCATCATTTGTGAAACAGAGTTTTAAATGACCTACCACACAGGCCCAGCGTGCACTTCAAGTGAGAATACACATGAAGGGCTTATAAAGTGCTTGTCACACAGTGAGCATTCAGCACATCTTAGCCCTAGTGGGAAAGGCAGATAAAATTGTAACTCCAAATTTTTAAAAGTTTAATGAGGAAATGAGCAGAACATTCTATCAGAAAAGCAAGCAGGAACTAATTTACATACTGAAGTTGGCCTCCTGTGAAGCCACCACTTAAACAGAGATGCCAGAGGATCAGGAAGCGGCAGACACATGACAGCAAGCTTCCAGAAAAGAGCGAAGTGTGCAGAGTGAGGCTCACCCGTGGAGCTGAAACATGTGTGGCCGCAGGGTACTAAGGAAGGAGAGCTGGCGTATCAGGAAGTGCAGGGCCTTGCAGGCAACAGGAGAGAGCTCAGATTCCACCCTCAATGTGATGAGAGACCACCGAAGGTTCTAAATACCGAGGGGCAGACTGCAACATCACTGACTTAAATTTAAGATCACTCTGCTTTAAGTCAGGTTTTCAACTTTTCTCTGTTTTCACAGTTTCTACAGTTCTTTGTTCTATGAGGAGCCTCCTAGAGACAAATCTAATGACATTCTCCAATAGTGGAAGACCTCGCTGACTTCCTATTATGTTCTACAGGATTAGAAGCAAATGCATGAACTGACCAAATCATAAAAACCTTCACAACCCGACTCTAACTCAGCGATTTCCAGAGTAGGTTACAGAGCATGATCTGCTGTGGTGCCAGGATATTAGAACTAATTTTTTTTTAAGATTTTATTTATTTGACAGAGAGAGATCACAAGTATGCAGAGAGTCGGGCAGAGAGAGAGGAGGAAGCAGGCTCCATGCCCAGCAGAGAGCCCGATGTGGGCCTCGATCCCAGGACCCCGAGATCATGACCTGAGCCGAAGGCAGAGGCTTTAACCCACTGAGCCACCCAGGCGCCCTAGAACTTATTTTTAATGCCATTTTAAACACGCGTCTGTCCTGCCTGTGTCAGGACGACAGCCATGCACACGCACACCTAGCTTGCACACGGACCTACTGGCGTGGCATGCTCAGGTCTCTTACTGACGGTGTGCACACTGAGACTCCTTCCACACGTGGGCCACACAAGTCCCGGGACTCGCCGGGCACCACGGCCTGGCCTTTGCAAACGTGCCCGACCCTCGTCCACCGGCCTCACAGCAGCGCCCACAGCGCTCCGGGGCTGCCTTCCTCCCCCGCACCCCTGCGCACAAGGCTGCTGGCCGGCGTTCGGTCCTGGCACCGTGGCCAGCACCGGGAGGCCTCGCGGTCGTCGCTAAGTTTAGGTGGTTTCCTAAAGCAGTCCTAAGGCGAACTGCCACACCCGCTGTGCTCACAGGGCGCGTCTCAAGACGGGATTCCTCTCTAGTGACCCCAGCTCGACGGAGGGGTCCCTGCTCCCTACCCACTGGGTCCACAGGCGACCGCCTATCAGCCGGGGCGGCCACGGACCCGCTCGCAGGTGCGCTGTGCAGGCCCCGCGGGGAGGGCCGGGCAGCACCGCCGCGGTGTCCGGCTAGACGCTTCCAGCCTCGGGGTACACCCGACGGGCGCCCAAGTGCACCGCCACGCTCCAGGAAGAGTCAGATGTGCGGTCCACCCAGGGCGAGCGGGCTGGAGCCGAGCACCCGGCCACCCCCCAGGGCGCCTCTCCCGGCCGCCGCCGGTCCACGCGTGACCACCCCCCAACCCAGGGAGTGCTCCCGCACCCACGCGGTGTCCCCCAACCCGAGCAGCCCCCAGCAACCCCACGAACCCCGGAAATGTCCCAGGATGCCCCCGCCCTTGGAAGTGGCCCCCCCAAGCCCCCGGGGTGTGCCCCCTCCGCCCCTGAAGCGCCCCCACCCCAGGGCGGCTCCCTCCCTCAAGGCCCACGACACCCGCCAAGACCAGGCCACCCCCAAGAGAGCGCATGCCGGCTCCCGGGCGTCCGGCCTCCCCAGGCCCACAGCTGCAGAGGCAGGGCACCCACGCACCCGGCCCGGCCGCCGCGACCCTGGTTCTCCTCAACACCTCGCCGCCGCTGCCCTAACAGCCGGCAGGCCGCCAACCGTCACCTCACGCAGGATCCCTCCGCGCCGGGACTTCACGCCCCCGACACGCAACACAGCAAGCCAGCACTCCTCGGGACCTCGGAGCCGCGCTGCCCGCCGTCACTTCACCGTCCGCCGCGGCTCCCTCCCACTCGTGGGCCGTCGCAGGGCGCGGACCCGGCGGAAGGGGCAACGCGTTTCTTTCTTGGGCGGAAGGATACCGCTGCCTGGCGCCTGGCGGTGAATGCTCCCGCACGTGACACCCGGCTAACGGCTAACGGTGGGCGAGGACGTGCACGCGCTGCGCCCTGATTGGCTGGCACGTGCACGGCGGTTTTCAGGGGCGGGGCCACAGGAACCCCGCCCCAGGCCCCGCCCAGACCTCGTGCAGCCCAACTGAGTAACCGCAGGTGGGCAAGGCAGGTGCTGGTCTGTTCCTCGCTAGGGGAGCCACGTGATGCCAGGAGCACCGCCTGGGTGAGCGTGAGATCCGGACCAGGTGCAAAACAGCGGACTGAGCCTTGGGTGGCCCCTTCAAATTAGAGGCTATTTCGCTCCTCAAACTAAGAAATGAGATTCGAATTTTGCCCCCCCAAAATAAAGTCCATTCTAGAGCATGAATGCCGAGCAGCTGTGCACCTGCCCATTTAACTGTGCACAAACGGTGTGCCAAGTGCACGCGCATGGACCTGTGCTGCAGTGGTCCTCAGCCATATTTACCTGCATCATCACCTGGGGGCCGGGTTAAAGCATGGATGGCCCCGCCCCCTCCCCTAGGGATTCAGCAGGTTCAGTTGGCCCACCGCCGGCTAATCACCAACTCTTGACAAATCGCCGGTGATGCTGCCCCAGCTCCTCGGGGGTCCACCTGGACACAAGGCCCGGAATCAGATGCTTTCTATAGGAATTTGTTTCATCATTGGGCACACCCAACACAACTGAAACTACTGTAAACATCATAAAATAGGACAGTTACTTGTGAAGCTGGGGAATGGGACTCCTTGTGTATTTAGATAAGTCCAGTAATTCAGTAGTTTCTTAAAGATGGAGTGTAGGGGGGTTGTGGCAACAGTTATCTGGAAGGACTTGTCTTAAAGCTGCATATACAGCAAACATATATTTTTTTTTTGGAATACTTAAGCGTGTGTTCATGGGGGCTTGGGGTTGGAAGGGGTGGAAGTTTTCCCAAGCCATATCCCCAAGTCCACAGTCTGCACTGTGGGTGGAAGAGAACAGGCTGAATTTCAGGGCGTACCACACTAACTTGATTGTAAAAACACAGAAGGGGAAAACTTCTGAAAAACACATTCCCAGGTAACCCTGATTCAAAAGGTTTGGGATGGGAGCAAAGAATTTTCTTTTAAGAAAAGTCACCAGGTTGGGGCGCCTGGGTGGCTCAGTTGGTTGGGCGACTGCCTTCGGCTCAGGTCATGATCAAGTCCCACATCGGGCTCCCTGCTCGGCAGGAAGCCTGCTTCTCCCTCTCTCAGTCCCCCTGCTTGTGTTCCCTCTCTAGCTGTGTTTCTGTCTGTCAAATAAATAAATATTTAAAAAAAAAAAAAAAAAAAAAGAAAAGTCACCAGGTGAATTTTATGCCGAGAGAATGTTGAGAAATTTAAGGCAACATCTATGATCTTGACATCACACACAAAGAAAGGGTTTAGCGGGTGGCTTCACTTTTTAAAAATAAAAGGCACCATTTGGAAAAATACAGTACAAACCTTCACTTTTCCAGGAGGGAGTTAAGATGTTGGTGAGAAAGATGTTCTGTGGTCTTGCCAGCAGATGGAGCAAGAAAACAAGAAATAAGTCTACAGTTTCAATTGGGTGCAGGGGTGAGAAATAACCAAGAAGGCACCTTACAGGGAAGAAGTAACCCTCTTCCCTGTTTCTCTTCTCTGTGTGCCTAAACTCCTTGGAACTGCTAAGGACGCACCGTCCCCAGAGCATCTCAGTGTGTGCATGGCCTGAAATGGGTGGTTTCTAAAGGCGGAGGAAGTTGTGATACAGCAAGGCAGAGGCAAACCCCTCCTTCTGATGGTGCAGACAGCACACCTCACAAATCTCACCTAAGACTTAAAAAGAAAAGCTACAGAGACAAAAAAGAAAAAAAGCATCATTTTTTAAATAGTTTCTGTGTCGTCAGCATGATGCAGCAGCTCCGTTTACTGGATACAACTCTTGCTGGAAACTGAAAAGTGAATGGATTAGATTCTCCTTCCAGGAGCTTGGTTAAGAGGCAGAGGGCGGGGTGGGAGGGTGGGAATCCATCGCAGAAAGGGAGCAGAGCCCTACGGGGCATCTGGGTGCTGGGAGGAAGGTCACTTAGCAGACGCTGATTCACCTGAAAGGGTGACTGGGGTTTGCAGGGAAGCCTGTGGTCCAAGCAGGTGGGGGTGTTTAAGGAGCGGCCAGCGACTTGGTGCAGCAGGAGTGAGGAGAACAGGAGAAGAGGGCCACGTGAGGACACTGAGGGGCAGAGCACGAACGGTGTCCAGGCCGTTGAATACACACACCCTACTAGGTGCTGTGAATAACACATGCTCTCTGTCCTCTTGATGCCAAGCCCCGGGGCCCCCAAGGGGAACGCGTGTCACAGCTAGACCAGGGCAGGACGGGGCGAGAGGATGGACTATGGCAACAGGCCCATAAACACCATACCTGAACTGGTCAGAGACTTCTGGGGCCTAGCCAGACCCTACCAAGAGGAAGGAGGGTTCAGATTTGCTGGCTTTCATGTTATTTTATCATTGTTGTTTGCTTTGATTCCTTGAGGAGAAATTCATATAACATAAAATTAACCATTTTCCGGTGAACAGTTGAGCGGTTCTTAGTACATCCACAGCGTTGTACGAACACGACTTCTCTCTAGTTCTGCAACATTTCCATCATCCCAAAGCAAAACCCCACTCCTATTAAACTGTCATTCCGTGGTCCCTCCTCGCCGCCAGCCCCCGGCCACTGCAAATCTCCTTCCTGTCTCTATGGATTTATCTGCTGTAGTGGTGTCATATATGCAGAGCCATACGCTATGTGGCCCTCTGTGGCTTGCTTTCTTTCACTGAGCGCCATGAGTCCTTGGTCAGTCCTTGAACTCTGAAGCATGGATCAGTCCTTTGTCCCTTTTTATGGCTGAATAATATTCCCTTGTGCAAATAGACAGCATCTGTTTATCTATTTGCCAGTTGAAGCATGGGTCTTATGTTTTTAAAAGGAAGCAGGGATCCTGGACACCCATGGACTCATGGTCAGCCCATGGCCACTGGGTTTGTGGCCACATCACATCCTTGTGTCCAAATACAGCGGACACGCCTTGGACCTACCTGTCTTCTCTGTACCACTGAGAGGGATGCTTGCTCCTTTTACCCCAACAATATCGCCTCCTGCCTTCCATGACCCGGGTGGCCTTCCTCCGTCTCTGGCTAGTCCTCCTGTCGAAGATTCATAGGTGTGCCCCTTTCCGCCCATGGCAGTGGTTTGCAAAGTGTGATCCTCATCACCTAGAATCTGCAGGAAATTCTTGGGTCCCACCCCAGGACTGTTGTCGACTCAGAACCTGTGTCTAAGCAGCCTGCTGATCGGCTCTAATAAATCGTCCGGGAGTAGGAGATCCGTGCCTGCCCACTGAGCAAGGGGCAAGCTTAGCACCCACTCGAAGTTAGGGTGGCCCGCTTACCATGACCTCAGACGGCCTCCTTAGCGCAGCAGCCCTGGCCTGTGTGGCTGCTCTGAGCCCTGGGCCGGTATGTGCCAGCCGGGCTCCCTCTGTCGTCCGTTCCTCTGGCAGTGTCTTCTTGCAAGCTGGAAGCACGAGACAGCGGTGGCAAGTTCGGGAAGAGCTTCTACTCTTAACGAGCTTTTTCTGAAAATAAGGAAAGAAGTTACGCTTCAGTGATGTTTGATGTGTAGGTGTCACCGGTGCCCTCCCGAGGCTCCTGTGTCTCTCTGTGAGGCGTCCATGGGCAGGGCTCAACGGCCCTCCCGTGTCCTGCCTCTGGTCAGAGCACTGGGACCTCCTACGGCTTTCGTGTGGCCCATAGGCAGCAGCTCCAGGTGTGGAATCCAACTCACTGAAACCATCCTCTCCAAATGGAGAAGCTTCTGGAACAGATAGGTTCCTACGATGGATCCATGGTGGAAAAACAACGATGGGGCGCCTGGGGGCTTAGTCGTTAAGTGTCTATCTACTCTGGCTCGGGTCATGATAACACAGGTCCTGGGATGGAGCCCCGCGTCCAGCTCCCTGCCTGCTTCTCCCTCTCTCACTCCCCATGCTTGTGTTCCCTCTCTAGCTGTGTCTCTCTCTGTCAAATCAATAAAATCTTTAAAAAAAAGGAGGGGGGCGCCTGGGTGGCTCAGTTGGTTGGGCGACTGCCTTCGGCTCAGGTCATGATCCTGGAGTCCTGGGATCGAGCTCCACATCGGGCTGCCTGCTTGGCGGGAAGCCTGCTTCTCCCTCTCTCACTCCCTCTGCTTGTGTTCCCTCTCTAGCTTTGTTTCTATCAAATAAATAAATAAAATCTTTTAAAAAGAAAAAAGAAAAGAAAAAAAAAGAAAAGAAAAGAAATGCAAAGAGAGCCAAAGAGCAAGACTGTGTTAAAACCTACGCTTGTGCTTCTGGTATGAGCTTTGTGTGCTTCTATAAGCTGAATCTCCCCAACAGGCTCATTCCTCACTTGAAAAATATGATCAGTAGTAGGAAGGAAGATCTTTACTCAAATAAGAATTTTGTCTTTCAAGTTTTCATCTTAAAGTTGAAATTTGATAAAATGCATAATTTTTAATTTATGATGTAATATAGGGATATATAATAATATACAAATAGCGTTCAAATATCCTCAAAATATATAAGAAATTAAAATATAAAATCATATAAATATGGGGCGCCTGGGTGGCTCAGTTGGTTAAGCAACTGCCTTTGACTCAGGTCATGATCCCGGAGACCCGGGATCGAGTCCCACATGGGGCTCCCTGCTCGGCGGGAAGCCTGCTTCTCCCTCTCTCACTCCTCCTGCTTGTGTTTCCTCTCTGGCTGTGTTTCTCTCTGTCAAATAAACAAAATCTTTAAAAAAAATCATATAAATACATAAAATATATAAATACATAAAATAAAATATATAAGGAATGAAAATATAAAATAATACAGAAACATCTAAGATAATATATAAATATATAAATAATAAAAATAAAATAATAATTTATAAAATGAATTTCGAGGAGATTATGATGAGTGAAATGAGCCAAGCAGAGAAAGTCGAATATCATATGGTTTCACTTACTTGTGGAGCATAAGGAGTAATATGGAGGACAGTAGGAGAAGGAAAGGAAATGTTAATCGGGGTAAATCAGGGAGGGGGATGAAACATGAGACTCTGGACTCAGAAGCAAACTGAGGGTCTTGGAAGGGAGGGGGGTGGGGGGATGGGCGAGCCTGGTGGTGGGTACTGAGGGCACGTATTGCATGGAGCTCTGGGTGTGGGGCATAAACAATGAATCTTGGAACACTGAAAAAATAATGTAATAAAAAAATAAAGGTTGAAAATGAAATTTCATTCTTTAAAAATTTCAAAGAGGAGATGTTTATTTGAGAACTTTATTTTGGGACCTATTTATCATGTGCATAATAATGTGCAGTATCTTGTAAATATGACGGTATATTATAAATAAGCATAAACGTCTTGGGCGCACATGTTCCTAACACTCACTCTCTCACTGGGAAGGTGCATGCTGGACGTTGGCTGTAGGCTGCCTTCCCCCGGGGCCCCGTCTAGCCCTGGGTCCCGCTCCCGTAGCTCAGCTCACACAGCACCCCTCCAAGAAGTTTTCCTTCTGAGTTCTTGCCCCTCTCTGAGGACCCGCCTCTGGAGGCTTGCAGCTCCCGTCCCAGGTGTGTCCTAGGGGTGTGGACGGCACGAGCCTTGGAAGTGAGTCCCTTCCCACTAGTTCTTTTTGTTATTCAGGATGCTCCCTGGGGACAGGATCCTGTCTCCCCCAGCTGGGTGTGCAACTCTGGAAATACTGCTCAGTAAGTGAGCAGAGATCCTCCCATTCGACTTTATGTGAAGTCTGCACGTTGTGAGCACACGGCCCTTTCCACTTCCACGTGCCTCCCCGCAGTCAGGCGAGGGTGAGAATCATCAGCCCCTGGCCTGCTGGGGCCTCTTTCCCCTCCAAATACTGCATCCCGGGCTCTGAGCTTTATTTTTCTTTTGCTAATAGCTGCAGGTGTTTTGGGGTTTTGTTGTGTTATTTTGTTTGGCAGTGGCAATATGATCAGCTGTGTTTCTCCCAAATTACGCGGCACACGATTTCCTGGTGCCTGAGTCCCCCATGGGCCATTTCTCACCTTCCCCGTGTCCATAACCCAGCGTTTTGGTGGGTGTCGATCCCCTCCCCCAGTGACTCAGGATCATTATAAATTAGTCTGAACTGTTAGCATGGGCCCCCAAACCTTTGGCAGTGAGTGCTTTAGTTCAGACCCTGGCATGGGAGATCATGCTGGCCAAAGACACGAAAGGATGTGGCCTGGGGTCATGGAAAAAAAGAAAAAAAAAGAAAAAGAAAACGGAGGGCTTAGGAAAGAGACGTTGCTTCCTGCCTCTGGACTTGGAAGTAGACAAGGTCCAGAGCTGCGGTTGCCATCTGTTATGTGAGCAGAACCACTCGAGATTACTGGTCTTCACGGCTTAACCCAGTTGAATCTGGGCTGTTACTGTAGCCCATGACACCCTAAACAAGTAGCTCTTCCCAGCCCGGTATGTGGGGCAGCACCTCCATGGGAACTCGGTGAATGAGAATTCCTGGCTTCAAGGCTGAGCGATGAGCCCACAGAACGGGGCTCAGACTGTACCCCGCCAGGAACTCGAGTTTTAGAAGGCTCTCCGGCTGATTCTGTGTCAATAGTTCGAGCTCAAACTTTGAGAAATACTGCTCTGTTATGTTTCAAAGTCAGTTTTGAAGCAGAAATTAAATTCTGAATTTAGGACACCAGTTTTGACAAATCTAAAGCAGATCTTGGGTAACTACTTGGAGGTAAACAAATACCCTAAGTGTTCTTGCTGTGTCCTTCCAGGATTCATTAATATCTCTTCAGAACCAAGTTATTTTCTATGTTGGCAAAAATTGTCACCAAGTTTCAGCATCTTTAGCCCAGCACAGGGAGGAGAAACAGGAGATAGGACTTCAAAAAATATCTTTCAGAAATAGGTTTGTATGGTCGCAATGGTAATAATGCAATCACATGTAATTAAATTCGTTGTTAGAAATTTCAGTTTCTCCTTGTATTTGATGGCATAGTTTGGAGTTCTAAACAGCATAAGATCCATCTCTTTCAGAAACCTTTGAGCTTATCAACTGACCACCAATAGAGGTAGAAATGATTTGGGTGGGCCATTACGTGTCAATCCAATCTATATTACTAATTATTCATGGATTGATGTCTTTAAAATTTCATCCAGTGTTACCTCAATTCTTTACATTCAAAGAGCAAAAATGAAACATTTGCAATATTATTTGCTTAAAATTATAATAATATGTATGGCTCTGTGACATGAGGTGTCACTGATATTGTTATAAAGAAATGCACGCAATAAGGATTTTCTTCCTCCACTGATGAGAAAGGCAACAGCAAATCATACTGGAAAGGCAACTTTGAGACATATGTGCTGTGTGATGAACAGAGCTTGGACCTTAGCAGTAGACAGATCTTGGATTGAGTGTACAAGATCCGTAGTATTCAACCTTTAAAAACCTGGAAGCTGTGGGCCTGGTTTTAGAAACACACATGTGCACGACTGTGCATGCAACTTTCCATACACTTCTAGAATGTTCTGGAACCTAGTGACTTCCTGGTGCTAGACACTGGCTGTGGACGAGACTGACCACACTAGGTACTTTGGTAGTGTGAGCACCCAGCCTAAACCAGCGACACTGTTAGCATTTCTATTTGGGTGGGGGTGGGGGAGGGGGAGGGGAGGCACAGAGTGGCTGGAGCCTGAGGCACTTGTCGAGAAGCTCGTTTGCAGAGCAAGCACACTGCATACTTATTTGGGCTGACTTAAGGGAGCTGATAGATGATAGATATTTATGGCTAGAGCCCCCTGAAGCCACCACCACTTGCTGCCACTGTATCTCACAAAAGCAGAGGCTCAGTGACTGTCTATTGAGTGAGTAGATGACGGAACACGCAGGTGTGAGTGGGTGATCCTGAGCACGCCGCAGCTCCTGACAGCTCCAGTACCGCGTTTACACTGGAATCCATAATTCCCACCTCACCGGAGTGCTGTGAGCATTAAACGAGATAATACCCGTAAAACATCTAAACTATTCCCACCGTATAGTAGGAGCACAGCCAAGACCCGTGAGCTGCAAACCTGAGTTATGCGTAGAGTAAGTTAGTGACTTTGGTTTTAGTGAACACAAAACCTTATTCATTTAGTAAGTGATGATCCATGGGGACATTTTGCTATGTTGAGTTTGTTAATGGGAATCAGGGCTAATGCGCCTTAATTGGGTCCAAGTCTACCTTTGTACAGCAAAGAGGCTTCAGCTACTAACCAGTCAACAGGGGATCACGGAGACAGGTCTAACCTATTCAGGAGAGAAAATCGTTCTCTGCCCAGTGGCCTGTTGCATTGCACGCGACCTGCTAGCGGTTTATAACCTTTATTTCTATTTGCGAACTCACCATTACCGTGCGGCCACGCACATTTAAAATTAATCAAATTGCTTTTTAAAACAAAATTCCAAAACTCTTCACACCGCCCCACCCCAAAACAGTTGCTTTTCTAGCTAATTCTGCTTAGGAATAAGTTGAGTTTTCTTAAATAGTCAACACAAATAATGAAATTATTGAACATTTCGGAAGTAGAAGGAAAAGCTCAACTATCGTCTCAAGAACCAATAATGCCTTTGGCGGGTTTGTGTCTTCCCTTGCAGGCTTTCCCCTACACTTTTACATATTTCCATTAAATGCATTCAATTTCAGCCCATCCTTTCCTCTTATCAGGTGATGATTATGTTACATATATTTCAAATCACCTTTTAATGACCTACACTATTAAGTGGATTTATCGTTAAGTTGAAAATCGTCTCTTTTTGATTGGATTTTTTATTGATTCTTAATCCTCAACATTATAAACAGTGTTCTACCTCACATGTAGCTTTTTCTCTCTTTTGGAAATATCTTTAGGATGAATTCCCTAAAGCGTGATATTATCTCCCAGGGAAATGTTCATTTTTATGACCCCTTGTATATAATAAAATTGCTTTTCAAAAAGACTAGATTGGGCTACTTCCCATTGCCACTAGCTAATAGGTATAAGTGTTATGGCCATCCTCTCCAGTGATGGGTACTATCACTTAACAAAACTATAGGGTCTCCATGCAGAAACTGTAAAATCACATGACGGGCATAGAATAAGCTCTGAACAAATGGAAGGCCATATCCTACCCTTGGACGGGAAGATGACAATTTAAAATGTAATTTATTCTAAATTCCTGCATAAATTAAAAGCTACCCCAGTGAAGTCTTATCTTGGGTAGAGGTTAAATTTGTTCTAATATTTATAAGGGAGAACAGAATCGTTACCATAAGAAAGGAAAATGGGGCACCTGGGTGGCTCAGAGCGTTAAGCCCTCTGAGGGGCTTGATCAGGTCATGATCAGGTCATGATCTCAGGGTCCTGGGATCAAGTCCCACATTGGACTCCCTGCTCGGCAGGGAGCCTGCTTCCCCCTCTTTCTCTGGCTGCCTCTCTGCCTATTTGTGATCTCACTCTCTGTCAAACAAATAAGTAAAAATCTTTAAAAAAAAAAAAAAAAAAGGAAGGAAAATGTAAGCCAGTAAACTTTCTTATCAAGTATGAAGACTTGATTCAAAACAATATAGTATTGACATCAAAGTAGACAAATAGACCCATGAAGAATAATAGGGAGATAAGAGAGACCCCAGTATAAATGGGAATTTGTTATAGCAAAGGTTATTTTTTTCAATTCAGTGGTGGGGGAAGATAGATTTTTTTTTTTTTAAATAAATGGGCAGCACCACAGACATAGTATTTAGAGGAAAATCACATAGCATTTGCAGCTTAAACTAGACACAACACAAAACAAAATTCCTGATAGGATACAGATGTCCATGTGTATCAGAGTAAACAGTACAAATAGTTGGGAAGAGTTGGGAGATTATATGCTCCAGCCTGGGTATTGAAGAGATCTTTGTAACTTTAGATAAACCCAGAAACCACAATAGAAAGATGGAAATGTTTAAGAATCTAAAAATTCTGTATGGCAAAGGGTACCATAAATAGAGCACATGAACAAAGAATATTTTGGAGCAATTATCTGCAATACAAATGCCAGAGAAGGGGTTCTTGTCTATAGTATATAAAGAGCTTGTGTAATCCAATAGAACAGCAAGAAAATGATAGGAATCATTATTTCAGCAAAGAGCATTAAAAAATGTCCACAAGGTATTAAGGCTCTCAGTAGTAAAATGCAAGCGACGGTAACCTCAGGGCTTAAAAAAAAAAAAAAGATGCCCAGGGGGCGGAGGGGCTGTAAGTCAAGACTGCTAATCAAAATAACATAACCATGACGGCAGACCATTTAATACCAATGCAGAAAGCCAGATCCTGCATCACACTCCTTCCCGGAGGTACCTTGAAAACATGATGCTGAATGAAAGAAGCCAGACATGAAGGACTTCCCACACTATGATCCCATTCACATGAAATGCCCAGAGCAGGCAAATCTGCAGAGACAGAAATAGATTATCATTTGCCTACACTGCCCATGTAATGTAATGGGAGTGTGACCACTAACGGGCACAGAGTTCCTTTCGGGGGATTGAGGAAAATGTTCTAAAATCATAATGAGGGTTGTGCGACCCTGTGAATGTGCCTAACCCCACTGAATTGCACACTCTAAGGGAATGAATATACGAGATCTCAATAAAGCCCTTTTGGAGATAAAAGGAGATGATGTAAAGAAATGCTTAGCACAGAGGCTGTGCTTAAACTCTCCCTGAAGGACAGCCTTGACCGTCCATGATACCACCACCCCAGTGAGCTCCGGGGAAAGTCTCAATGTGACTGGCCATGTGACAAGCTTCCAATCTTACTTTAGCTCATGTGGGTTAGACACGCTTGGGCTGCTCCCCTGCACTTCCTGAGGCTGGTCAGCCATCAGCCGTGTCTCCCAGTCCATCATCGCCATCAGCAACATACACAGCTTCTGCTGAACGTTGGCATGTGTCAGGCACCATCATTCATCCCTCACCACCCTCCCGAAGCAAGCCCTGTTGTCCCTGCTTTACAGATGGAGAAGCAGGCTGGAGCGCTCAGGAACTGGTCGGAGGACACGTGTGAGCCGTTGGAGATTATGGGTCTCGTTCTCTCCGAGCCTGGCGTGCACGCTCTTAAGTGCTCAGCAGTTCATCTTTCTAAGAGCAGATAGCCTGCCCAGGGGTTCGTATGTATCCACTGAAATAAACACACATGTGATTCAATGCCCAGCAAAGGAGGGCCTTACAACTATGTCCACACAGTTCTCCACGTATTGCTGATGAATATTATATTCGGCATGAGTTTACTAATACAAGGAAATGATATCGTTAGATTTATTTAAAGGGATGTGCTCACAGGCTTCTTGCCTTCCCAACACAAATGGCTGGATTTGGAGTTTGGTTCAGTTTTTATTTTTACTTTTTTGGGGGGGCAGGGGAGGGCAGAGGAAGAGGGAGAATCTTAAGCAGCCTCCAAGATGCCCAGTGCAGAGCCTGACGCGGGGCTCGATCCTGAGATCACAATGTGAATGGACATCAGGAATTGGAAGCTTAACTGACTGAGCCACCTGGGTGCCCCTTGGGTTCGGTACAGTTGGAAAACACACTACTGATGTTTATGATACCATAACGAAGAAGAGATGTCACTGGTTGAAAATCAAAGTTACTAACATATACAAAATACAGTAGTTCTATAGATATCTAGTTGGTTTTTATCAAACTTACATACCCTGATACATACCGTATCAGGAGAGTACGGTATTTCCCCAATCCGGCTTTCATCCACGCTCCTTGTTCTGTTTCTCCTGCTCGCCAGGCTCACTTCTTCCCTAAGCCAATCCCCTTTTTGTAAGTGAATTCTTCCTAAACATTAGGAGTGGAGAGCTAGCTGATTGATCTGTTCAAATGCGACGTGTATTCATTCGCCCTGTGGCTGAGTGTGGGTCAGCCTCTAACAAGACACATAAAGAACAGGGGGCATTAGAACCTACTTACTTTCTGGAAGCAGCAGAAACACCCAGGAACAGGAGGGTATCTAATAAATTACGGAATGCATAGTAGTCATCTACAGAGTTGTCGAAAAATTACATCCTGGTCTAGGTTCACTGACAAAGGACACAGCATTGGGCGCCTGGGTGGCTCAGTGGGTTAAAGCCTCTGCCTTCGGCTCAGGTCATGATCTCAGGGTCCTGGGATCAAGGCCCGCATCGGGCTCTCTGCTCAGTGGGAAGCCTGCTTCCTCCTCTCTCTCTGTCTGCCTCTGCCTACTTGTGATCTCTCTGTCAAATAAATAAATAAAATCTTTTTAAAAAAGGAGGGGGCACAGCATTCACTGTTACTGGTTACAGCTGGTTGCAGGCTAGCCCAAGGCACAGGACCCCTCTCTGCTGTCCGCCTCCTGCCCATCTTGCCTCCTCCCTGCCCCTCCCCTCCCCCTTTCCCTGCCTGTATCTCTGCCTCCTCTCTGTATTTGGGACTATACCCTCTGTGCACAGGTGCACACGAGTGTGTGTGTGTGTGTGTGCGTGTGTGTGCATGTGCACCGCACATGGGTCTGTGAATCTGGAGAGATCGGGATGCCATGGAGAGGCAGTATTCACCACTTTTACTTCTACTTTACTTCTACGTCTTTTCCCAATCATTGGAGTTTTTAAAATACTCCATTACAGTTTGGATAAAAGCAATATTAAAAAAAAAAAAAGTCAGGCAGTGTATGCGATTGACCCTCGCTCGCCCTTGTGGACGGAAGGTTCCATTGTATTTTGGTCTTCATCGCCAAGGCCGGGAACCGGTATCACCAAATCAAAATGTCGGTGACCTTTGAAAGGATGACATTTATCATGTCGGGGACTGAGCTCATGAAGAGGTTATGGAGCTTTTCAACTATAATTTTTATTGCTTCCATATCAATATAGATGAATATTTCATCAAAACAGAGCACGGTTATGAAGGTATGCTCTCTCCTGATTAGCACGGAGGTTGCCCTGAGCGCTTTCCGGGCAGTGGGAGTTTTATTAGAGCTGAGCTCTCCTGCAGGTCGGGGGTTAAAGTTACAGAAACATGATTTGGGAATCGTCTGAGCTCAGCTTTGTCGGAAAGGTAAACAGGATTATCAAAGCCTTTTCACGATGTTAGTTAAATGCATTGCCATGCGGGTGGGGGGAGAAGGGAGGGCTACCAAGTGTAGCCAAAACCAAGCCTGTGAACACCACTATCACTTTCACGAAACTGGGAGGATTTTGAAGGCACTGCCCACCTCCCGAAGCTACACTTACAGGTGTGTCTGGGACTGTGAAAATGCATCATTTTTAGTGTGGCATTGCTCGAGGTTGTCTTCTCCCGGTTCCTCCCCATTCCGTGACGTGCTGTAAATGAAAATACAAGTCCGATTGTTGTTCTTAGGTTTTTCACTTCTCGCGGTGCTGGAGCAAACATCGGCAAAGGTGGAGAGGTAGGGGTGAGGGGCAGCCCTGCCTCTGTGGGGAGCGGGGCTGCCCCTCCTGCATAGACAACAAGCTGCTCTCGCTTTGGTGTTATGCTCACGTGGGGTGACGTCGAGGCAGACTAGCCCCCGCCTCTCACCACTAGCACCACTGCTACCCACATGATGTGAGCCCCTCTTGTCTTGCCGGACATGGCAGATTCTCAACAGACCGGAGTCAGAGGAATCTGGGGGGCTCAGGCGTTAAGCATCTGCCTTCAGCTCAGGTCATGATCCCAGGGTTCTGGGGTTGGGTTTTGCATTGTGCTCCCTGCGAGAGGAGCCTGCTTCTCCCTCTGCCTCTCTCTCACTGTCTCATGAATAAAGAAAATATATTTTAAAAAGAGATGGGGGAGAGCTCAGAGTCAGTACATCCAGAGGTGTTAGGAGGAACTCAGCAGCTTGGAATTTAGGTACACCTGCTGGTGATCAGAGACAAAGTAGCTTTGAAGCGGAAAGTTCCAGAAAAGCTCATACTACTCCATTTCATATAAAATCTCCCCCAAAGAAGCCCATGTTGCAGTGTGCCCATCCTACATGAGGAGCAGCGGCTGAGGGTTATCGGGAGGTAGGGCTTTGCGATTTGCCTTTCATCATGTGTGTGTGGACGTGTGGATGCGGGGTGTGTGTGTGCTGTGTGTGTATTTATGGGTGCACATGTGTGTATGTAGTGTGTGTGCACGTGTGGGGTGTGTGCTCTGCATGTGCCGTGTGCCGTGTGTGTGTCTGTGGTGTGTGTGTGCTCTCTTTTGCATAACTCGCATCCTTTCCCACCATCCCTAGTTGCTGCAATAAGCCAGTTCCCTTACATGTCATGTCTAAATGGAAACAGAACAAAGAAAACAGGACAAAAGAAATCAGGGAATTTTCCAAAGGCACATTTGATGTACAAGTATAAACAGGAAGGAGATGCCTGGGGAGACCGGACTTGCTCAGGAGATAGCTGTTAACGCATGTCGTCGGAGAATTTGTAAAGGAAGAAACGACAGGAAGGGAGAGGGTTCGAGAAAGACTCCGCCTTCCCTTGCGCTATTTTAAGTTCCATTAGCACTAGCAGACGCAAGCCCGTTTCTGACTTATTCAGCATTGTGTGGGAGTTGGCCCAGAGATACAGGGACGGACTTTGGGAAGGGTCCCAGCACCTCCTCTCTGTGCTGCCCGGAGGCCAGCTGGAGGCGTGGGCAGCCCCCACACTGCCCAGGGTCAGGCTGCTGGCAATTCGGGGTCGCCAGTGTCCTCACACACTGCCTAGTCAAGCCTCATTTTGACACAGGCTGGTCCCATTTACAAAATCTGGAACATACACGACATTACTCTTGCATCGGGTGTTGGTCATTCTGGATAAAAACCATAATCCTATTACTCGTCTGATTTTTATGGGGAGACCACAAGCTCTCAGCTGTCATGTTAAATATGTTCTAGAAAATCCTGAGCAAGAAACAAACATTTCTGTTGAAATCCAACAGAACGAAATGGGAGGGGAATAAGGAAAAGGACAGGGGGCACTTCTGGCGATGCTCTTGGACCTGAACTTCCAGCTTCTTTCAGCGGATACAGCTGAGCTGGCCGTCTTCACTCTCCCGAACACGGGGTTTGACTCTGAGAGGCTGTGACTCTGTTCGTCCTTCCCTGCTCCGTGGATCACCTCAGGGATGATTACTCCATTAGCAGCAGCACCGAAGTAGGGAGCAATGTCTACACGACGCGTTGTAAGAAGTGACACATCCACACCAGCTGTCAGACACCTGACCTTCCTGCCTCGTTCCTTCCCAGAATCATCCCTTGAGGTGCAGGTTTCTGTGCCCACATCACGGATGAGAATGTGGAGAACTCAAACTGGCACCCAGCTTGCTCAAGGCCACGTGGCGGGAAGTTATGAACCACGATTCAAGCCTGTGCACACGGACCCACACTTCATAACAGTCTGCGCCAGAATCATGAAGTGCAGTTTCAGGATCCCATCCACAGGGTTTCCCAGGCTTCCCTCCTGGACAACACCATCTTAAGGTGCAGTTAAACTGAGCTGGATGTTTACGAAGACCAGCGAATAAGAAAATAATGGGTGACACTGGATTGCGGTGTACCAGATTAAGACAAAAGTGAATTTGATTGTGAAAACCAACGTTAGGCACTCCTGGTATAGAATAGAGTTTTCAAGTTAAATTGTTGACAGGAAGGAGATTCAACGGCACTTTGGTCCTAAGTGATTTTACCTGACCTCCAGCACGAAGGCGAGCTGTGCCATTAAATATTCTTCAAGTGTCAGATTGTCAGTGGCTTAACCTCGTTAATGCCTCAGAACTTTGTTCCAGTCAGCTAGTTTCTTCTCTTCTTTCCCCCCAACACCCGCGCCCCCCCCCTTTTTTTGTTCAGCGGCAGCTGCTGGCCTGGAGCCCTTCTCATAAAGAGCAGGAAGGACCTGAAGCCACAGGCGGGATTAAAGGGCTGGTCTAAACCTTAGATCTCAGCTTTAAATTTATAATGTACAGTGAATTTGGTTACATGGAAAAGGAAACAGTAATTGTTGAAGTATGTTTTCTTAAGCTACAGAGTAATTTTTCAAACGCTTGCCTTTAATGCACAGACAGGCTTGTGTTTGAGAAAATATTGCCTGGCTGCTCAGGATCGATCTGGGCATCTGAAATCCTGGGTCTTGGAGCTACATTTTGTCATTTCTTTCAAAAAACAAAAAGATGACTGGCATCCAAGGATCAGGTTTGAAAGGTTGCTTTTTCTGGCTACCGTAATTCTGCCACTTTGGTTATGGGCTATTGGAATGGCTCGATGCCTCATGCTTCTTACTTAATATTTGAGACAGTGCCTTGTTTTTTCTTTCTTTCTCTTCTTTCTTTCTTTCTCTCTCTCTCTTTCTTTCTTTCTTTTTAAAGGCACCTGCGAGTTCACTGTGACCAGACTAGGAACCTATCTGATCATGCCTGGGTGGGAAGATTGGAGATAGAGAGGGCAGGGTCCGCTTGCTAGTAGTCAAGACAGCTCCTTGCCCAACGCCACCCTTCAAGTTCACCACTCACATCAGAGGAATGTGGGTTTCAGGAGCTGGGGAACACCATTTGAATTCTGTCTTTGCTGCTTCCCAGATCTGAGCCCTCACGTACTCTGCCCCACATTCGAACCCTCAGCTTGTCGGGAATCTGGGAACCTAAAACAATCCTTTCTGTGTGACGTGCTTAACACAGGATGTATGGCTGGCATGAGCACAGCCCTGCTGGTCCCGCCGTGTCAAGCAGGATTTGCAGGACGGCTGAGTTTCTCCTGAGACACGAAGTGAGACGTCTCTGTAGGGCAGAGCTCCCTCCCAATCAGCTGCGCCCACCGCACTGTTGCAGCGGTTTCTGCCCAACGTGCGGCAGACAGCTCCCGTAAAACAGGATTGAAACAAATGCCCAGGAAAGCAAAATGAGAAAAAACAAAGACATATAAGATGCAAGCTCAGTTTTTAAAAAATCTGCGTTGACGAACAGCACTATCAGATTGCAATGGGGCCTGCTCCTAACTCCTGTACTCCCCTATCTCCTGGAGATTTTCGGTGGGGCTTGCTTATACGGTCCCAGGAAACTCACACGAGGGAATTCTTCTTCTTCTCTTGTACCAATCAGGAAATAGACACAGAGGGGTGACATGACTTGCTTTTGGTCACACAGCAACTGGTGGGGATGGGATTTGTGTTCAGGCAGTTGGAATTCACTATCGAACCCTAAGGACCCTCGCACAGGGTGGTGGCTAGAGAATGGGGACTGGGGCCAAGGTCTGAATCACAACACCTACCATGAGTCTTCAGGGGCCGAGACTGGGCGCTGAGACATTGGTTGGGAATATATAATGACATGGCCAAAAGCAAGCATGGCAGAGGGATTGGGAAGGATAGATGGGAGAGAGGAGTTCAGATTTCCAAGAGCTAATAATTCCTTAGTTTATGCACGTAGGAAAAGATGAAACCCTTCCCAGTCTGTTCAGTCATCCAGTTACATCCTGCTTCCCAAACCCAACAGTTCAGGAAAGAAAACAGATTATTTCCTTTATAATTAAAGATCTTGAAATCCAACACAAAATAGTAGAAAACCAAATTCAGTGTTACAGGGAAAAATAATGCACCTTGGACAATTCAGGCTTATTTCGATAACGCAAGGATAGCTCATTATTTAGAAACTTAATGATACAACTCATCACATGAAATGGGTAAAGAAGGAAAACTACTGGACCAGCTTGACAAATGCGAGGAAGGCATTCAAACACAAAAGAAACTCGGGAGAGAAAGACACAGCCGGATGTGAAGATAAACGTCATCTGGTCCGCTCCTTTTCTGACAGTGAAAAACAGGGACATTCGTGTGAAGATCAGAATCAAAGACTTAAAAACTCACTACCTGTTTTGATCATGTTTTAGCTGATTAGAAGATGCAAGAAGGCAAGGAATAGAAATGGGAGGTAGGAACTGCAAAGGGAAGGTACAAAGATAAAGCTCGTATGGGAAGAAACCCTAACACTTTGTGGCTGCCTGCCTCGAGTGATGGAGCAGAAGCTCTACTCCTGCCCAGGAGCAATGAAGGTTGCAAAGGCTTCATTATCTTGACTCACTCGATTCGACTCTGGTGGTACGAATTTTGTACAAGATAACTGATTCCAAGCCACACAGAGAAGGGTAAACACACAGTCAAAGCGCACCGGGTAGCTGCAGACACATGCTCGAGCTGCACACCCAGAGCACGCGGCGCCTCAGCAGCCCCGAGCCGCAGCCCGGCAATCACGTCCCACAGGCTCTGGGCGAGGACACCGTGGGCTGCAGGCTCCTACCTGCGCTGGCGGCCCCGTCTCCGCATGCCAGGCACCTGTGAGCAAGTGAGCCGGCACCTCAGCAAGTGAGCCGGTACGGCTCTGGCTCGGGCACACCAGCAGCTTCTGGGCCCTCAGGAACTTAGACCTGTGCCTCCCCCATGACATTCAGCCCAGGCTGGGGAGAGCCCTCCTCTGCTGGGCTTCCTTGTCCTTGGTCTCCCAGCTAGGGTTCCTTCTATTTCACACTTAATCTTTACCATCATCATCATCAAAGATTCTTCATATTAAACTTTCCTTGTTTAATTTTTTTAAAAGATTTTTTATTTATTTGACAGAGAGAAACACATCCAGAGAGGGAACACAAGCAAGGGGAGTGAGAGAGGGAGAAGCAGGCTTCCCGCCGAGCAGGGAGCCCGATGTAGAACTTGATTCCAGGTCGATGGGATCATGACCTGAGTCGAAGGCAGTCGCTTAACCAACTGAGCCACCCAGGCGCCCCTAAACTTTCCTTGTTTAAATCACTGTGCAGTTTGTGTCTCCAAGTTGGACTGAGACTGATACAAAGGTGTATTTTGAGAATGAATGATAAGGAAGGGCTTATGTCACAAATGAAATGTATTTTTATAATAATGCAGTCAGAAGGGGGCTCACAGGGATGGGAACAGACAAAATACAAACTGAAGGATGGGACCAAAGAAGAAGAAAGAGAGCATTTCAAAGCAGAGGTAAAAGGGCGCCACCTCAGGGATCAAGCCCCACATCAGGCTCCCTGCTCGGTGGGAAGCCTGCTTCTCCCTCTCTCACTCCCCCTGCTTGTGTTCCCTCTCTGGTTGTGTTTCTCTCTGTCAAATAAATAAATAAAATCTTAAAAAAAAAAAACAAAAACAAAGCAGAGGTAAAGGGTGGGTAACTTAATAATTTGTCTGGGGTCAATTACATAACCATTTAGAACAAAATTAATTTAAGCCCATAATTTATAACTTTCTCTAAAGACATTTTGGGTGGTTTAAATATTTAAACATAAAACAAGGAACCAAAGATGCACCAGAACCCAATTTTATATGGACGTATTTATGTTTCCATGGTAAAGAATCCTTTCCCACGGATTAAAAAAACAGACCCCTTACGTGATCTTCAGGAAAAAATTGATATACATGACCATATCAAGATTTAAGCTTCTCCATGAAGTTAAAGAATTTCAAATGCAAGCCTAAAATGCAAACAACAAATATTTTTGATCAACATTAACAATATTAAAAAGTCACAGTAAGCCTCAGGAGTAATCACAGAAATGCACACACAAAGGGAATTCATTTTATGGCACATGATAGCCTACTGGTATGAGTCTACGTTAGCACAATCTTTCCAGAGGATATTTTTGCCGTATCTACCAAACTGGAGAATATGCAAACCTTTGACATATGTAACCTACTATGAGGAATTTGGCCTGAGGAAATCATCAAAGATAAGCTCCAAGTCTTAATAGGCAAAGTTACGTATTAACAGTACTATTTACAATATTGAAAACCTGCAAACAAATTAAGCGCCCAAAGTTAGGTGATTGACCAAACAAAATAAAAGGCATTGAATGAAAATCTATGTGATAATTATTGGTAAAATCACAAAAGGACCTTTAATGGCATGGGAAAGTGTTCACAGTGTATTTTAAATGAAAAAAAAAAAGGCACGTAAGAGCCGGCTGCACACATAGGATCGTTGCTTATCCAGTTATTTTAGAGAGCTGTGTGGTCAGCATCGACTTGTCAGCACAGAAAGAAGGGGACTACTCTGTAGAAGCCCTTGTTCTTGTCTGTGTCTTTTTGAAATGACCCTTTGGTGGCAGGGAGGGGGTGTCACTCGGTCTGTTCACACAGCCGCTAATCCTCTTGCCTTAGTCACCTGGGGGGTTTATAAATAGAAAACCCTCTCCCTTCAGACGTGAGTCTGTCCCTCCCCGTTGGCTGCGTTCCTCTCTGTGGCAGCCGGATGCCTTCCCTCTTCTGGTCCGCAACAGTGTGGTAGAAAGTAGCAGGACATGGGACAGTCTGAAGGACTTGTCTCTCAGAGGAGAGTTATCCAATGGGACATGGGCGGTGCACCGAGCCAGGAAGATACTGCACGGGTTGGAAGGGACACGAGAGATTTCAGAGATGGTGGGAATAGAGTGGAATGAGCACCGATGTAACCAAATACCTGTCCCCCAGGACTCCTGTGGTTTAGGGCTGGTCTTAGTCAGGAAGCGTTTGTAGAGGGCTGAGCTGAGCCCCCCAGCACATCCCCGTGTTGCTATTTTGTAGATAAAGTGAAAAACTCACCCATCCCAGGAAGGATTGCCTGCAGTTTGTACCGAGAAAAATAAGTAAATGATCATCTTTATATCAAGTTTCCAGCTGGAGAAAGAACTCATTCAGATGGTTCCCTGCAAGGTATTTTAAGGAAGTGGCTCCTTGGGAAGGTGGAAGGGTTAAGGGAAGCAGCGCTAGGCTGATTCTTTCCCTGCTGAAGGGGACAGCCACGGGACAGCAGGGACTACAGACGGCCACGGGCGGCTCTCCTCGAGCCTGCAGAGGTCACGTGGCCCTGCCCACACCTGGATTTCAGACATCTGACCTCCTGGGCCGTGAGAGAAAACTGAAAACATGTCCACTTAAAAGCTTATACCAAAGAGCCAAAAATGAAAACAATGTTCGTTAACAGAACGAGAAGGCAAAATGTGGTACATCTACGAAATGGATTATTATTCAGCAGAAAAGTGGTCAGACTGACACCGAACTGCAACTGAACTTGAAAACACTATCACCGAGTGAAAGCAGCCAGGCACCGAGGACACGGACTGGACGATCCCCCGTGTGTGAGATGTCTTGACGGACAGGTCTGCAAAGACAGGAAGCAGGCTGATGAATCTCAGCATGGGGCACAGGACAGGGCCAACGGCTAACAGTACACGGATTCTTTCCCTGCTGATGAAAACGTCCTAAAATGAACAGGGACACCACTCCACTGTGTGTGTCCCCGAAACCCCACTGAATTGCGGACTCTGAAAGGGTCAATCCGATTGTACGTGCATGCTAGCGCGATGACTTTAAAAAACCCCAGACCCTTGAAAAGATGTATTTTCTTGTGGTCTTGCCAAGATCTTTGTAAAGAATGTGGATTTTAATGAGGCCATTTGGAAGTCTTGAAATTTCCCATGAGAATCAACCCATATTGCTGTCCCTTTACCCTATGATTTATGTCCTTCCAAGTTGGGTCACTTGTGTTTTGTTTTCTCGTGGGGTGTCCCCAGCAGGAGGGAAGGGGGTCCTCTTTGTGGCCCTATGCTCCAATTTCTTCCCGTTACATTTGTGGAAACACACCTAATTCTTTCAAAGTGTATGATACCGTCACATCGCTGTTTTCTGTCCTCATTTAAATATGTTCTAATGTCTCAACGTCTTAAAAACTCACTTCTCAGCAATGAAATAAAGTATTTTTGTTTGTAAACATCAAAGGCTCTTTTTAAAGCATTTTATGCTCCTCACACACTATCAATCTTTTTTAATACCTCTGGTTTAGAATTAATCAAGCACTGTGATATGATGTATAACACCATATCATATAATAAGGATTTGATCTCGGGGCTCTGTGGAAAAGGATAGAATATTTGTCACCATAGATAGCTATTTATCAAAGGAATATAAATTAAAAATAAAAACTCTCCATGCTCCATAAATGCACGACTCATTTACGAGTGGAAAAAAAATCTCTATGATAGGATTTTTTTTTCTTCAAGGCTGAAATTTTTAAAGCTGCATTTCATGATGGGAGTGTTATTTACAAGAGCATTTAAATGTGGAAATACCCGTGGGTGGTTTTAGGCTAAAAAATGTCATATATTCCTAAAGCCTCGACTTTGGATTTTATTCGGCACTGATATCCTGGTCGCATGAATGACTGGGAATGTCTCACTTTGGGGGGCCTTGGCTTTGATACTTTTGAACCCCATGTGCCTGAAGCAGCCTGCGTGTGGGAACTCCCCATCCGGGTCTTTACCTCTGACCGTCCTAGAGTTCATCTTAAAGACAGGGTTTCAGTTCCATGAAAGGAAAAGTGTCTTATGCGTGTGTGCACAGATGTGCCCAGAAGGGAAGACAGGAGACAGTAGGATGAACCCCACGGAGGGCCAGCCCGGCTCTCAAGTCTAGGGACGGAAGAGCTACAGCTGTGGATGATGCGGTCCCTTTGCGCAGTGACCTGGGTCCTCAAAGCCACGTCCCCATTTGTACACGATGCACACACAGCTGGAGTGTTTCCCACACCCGTCTGCTCCGCTCAGTGCAGAGTCTACTCAGGGTTGGACTGTTTAACCTACACGAATACCCCCTCCCCAATTTTGGTGGATACAGATGCTAACTAAAAACTAATCTGATAGATTAAAAAAAAAAACTCAGATTACTCTCCTATGTAGGTCTTAAAAAACTCAGCACGTTTCCAAGTACATCTCAGATTCAAACGTGAAATAGTCACTCAACTGTCCTTAGTGGGGGGTAAGATAACAACAATGACAGCGACAAGCTTTGGGAAGGACTCACGCCCCACAGATCGTGAGACCCATTTCTCGATGGCGTCCTAGAAACTCCGGGGCGAGGCAGCAGGTGCGATGCAGCCGTCAGAACCACCAGCCCCGACTCAAGCTCCGTCCCAGAGGTTCATCCTTCCGTAGGTCAGGGACGTCTATACACTGCGAGCCCCGCACTTGTTGGGTTCGCCAGTGGCAGAAATGCTATCCAAGAACCACAGGGAGAGTGGGTCCTGGAAAGCGGGCCGGCACAGAGGCAAATATGTTCTCAGGAGAAGGGACCTCACATTGTCCCTCCAAGGCAGCATCCAGGAGCTTCAGGGGACCCAGGAGAAGAGGACACCCACAAACAGGCGAAGCTAAGATACAAGCAGCATGAGCCGCCACGGCCCAAGCAGGACAACTAGCGCAAGCAGGGACTGCCAGTCTCCCGAAGAGACGCAAGAAATCCCACAGCCAATAAGCGTGATACGACCATGTCACGGGTCCCATGCGATTATCATTAAGATATTCCGTCATCCTTTACTGGTAGGAACTTTTCTTTCCTTCACTGCTACCTAACAAACCAGCTTCAAACATCACTGGGTGAAAAGATCAACCATGTTTTCCACATTGTAACAAAAAGTCGAGATGGATGCAGCAACATCACTGATTACTGGTACCCGAGCTTTCCTCTACATTCCCTCCCCACCACCCATGGGAGTCACTTTGAGCTCCATGGCCGCCTGTGGTGGCAATACAGCTGCTGCTGCCCCAGGCTGGTATTTTTTTAAAAATTGTTTATTTATTTGACAGAGAGAAGCTCAGCCAGAGAGGGAACACAAGCAGGGGGAGTGAGAGAGGGAGAAGCAGGCTGCCCGCCAAGCAGGGAGCCCGACGCAGGGCTCGATCCCAGGACTCCGAGATCATGAACTGAGCCGAAGGCAGACGCTGAATGAGCCCCCCAGGAGCCCCCAGACTTGCATCTTGCAGGCAGGAAGAAGAAAGGCCATCACAGAGAAAAGTTCAAGTTAAAACTGAGCATTTAGGGGCAGTATCCATCTCTATGATCTTCTGAAACAAATTTTTAAGAGAGTGCTTAGCATCTTTGCAGGGGGAATAACAGGCAGATGGCCAGTAGGTGCTTAACGCCAGGCTGCAAGGAACTGCAACAGTTCATCGGGCAAGACGTCACCATAGCCGGAGAAGGTAGAGGCGATCTGGCTACTCGTGCTGGCGGCAGGCGAACACACGCCATCACATACAGAAACAGGCTCTGGTCGTTCTGCCGCGGCCATGGCTGCTCTGCACCGAGAAGACCCTCATGGCAGGTTCCTGTGCTGCCTGAAGTATGCCACCCCCGGGGGTCAGCGCGGCAGCTCCTTCTCTCACTTCACATAGCTCTCCGCCTGTGCTTTTACTGGGTCATGCCCAGTGAGCCGCAGACCTGTCCTTCCACGCTCTGCCTGAGTGCCAGGGCCGGCACTCTGCCAAGGGCCTCCCTCCTCTGCGAGCTGCTTCAGCCAACGGAAGGGAGGGGCGAGTACAGGAGAGAGGCTGTTCCTTCCTGCTCACTGGCTATCACTGTCGGAATCATCCCGGGGGGGTGCCCCCTCACCCCCACGGCCGCAGGTGCTTCCAGACCCCGACTTTGTGCTCTGTGCAAGCTCGGGGAGGGGGGACTCCTTTCGTTTGTCAGCTGCTCCACTCCCCGCCCTCGGCACAGCATGGGGGTCTATAAATGCGCCCCGAAAGAAGTCACTTGCTCAGGTGCCCGGGAGGGAAAGGGAGCTTTCTGCAGCCGGCATGCTCTGCACACACCGCTGGACAGGAGCTCATCTGTGCCACGAGCTGGCTGACCCGTCGCCATGGCGCACCGACCAAGGCACGGAATCCCCCTCAGTATCGTGCAGGATCCCATTGATTTACTTCTTTTTTTAGAAGATTTTATTCATTTATTTGACCCACAGAGAGAGAGAGATCACAAGTAGACAGAGAGGCAGGCAGAGAGAGAGGAGGAAGCAGGCTCCCTGCTGAGCAGAGAGCCCGATGCGGGCCTCGATCCCAGGACCCTGAGATCATGACCTGAGCCCAAGGCAGAGGCTTTAACCCACTGAGCCACCCAGGTGCCCCGCATTGATTTGCTTCTTACTCGTGATCAGAACACATAATCATACAGGCTGTTAGCTCAGCTGCTGAGGCAAAATGCCACGAACTGGGTGGTACGGACGACGGAGAACTACTTCCAGTTCTGGAAGCGGGAAGTCCGAGGCCAGCGTGCCTGCGTGGTTGGGTTCTAGTGAGAGCCGCCTTCCCGGCTGGCCCACAGCTGGCTTCTGGCTATGTTTTCACACGGTGGGGAGGTAAAGAGAGAGCGAGAGAGCGGGAAAGTCCTCTGTACTTTCTGGAGTGTCCCTTCTTAAAGGGCACTAATCCCATCACAAGGGCTTCCTCCTCTTGACCTCATTGAAACCTAATTACTTCCCCAAGGCCCCAACAATAAACATTATACCGGGGTAGGGCTCCCACATATAAATTTGGGGGACACAGATCAATCCATACCAGATCCAATCTCTCTCTCTCTTTTTAGTGATTCTGTTGAATAGTACATTCAATTTTCCTTCACATTTTTTCTTTAGCCGTTGGATTGATTCTATCAGATGCCTTAACCTCTTTCAAAAAGAATGCATCTCAGATCAAATGGCATTTCCCTGCAGATTCAATTAGTTGTGAAGCTCGGATAGAGTCTGACGGCAATCGTGGGAGGGAGTCAACGCGGGAGGGAGTCAACGCATCAGCTGTTCGCACCCACGTTCCTGATCACTGCGCAGAATAGATTTTGAAGTCCCTTAAAAGCATCGATACTTCACAAGGACATAAATTCTCCAGTTCCCATGTATCGCCTCTTCAGAAAACAGAATCTTTGTTAATTGTTCTCGTGGCTTTTCTGGATGTAAAAGGATTTCTTTTTCATGCTATCGGCAGAATGGCAAGATGTGGAGTGGAGAGCTCGGCATGTGTGCGAGCTGCCTCATTGGAAACGAGGAGCGTGTGGTCCCTGTGGCCGTCCGTCCACGGGCAAGGATCCCCGTGGTTCCGGGACACAGACACCGCCCTCTAGGCCCGTACAACCAGCCACGCTCTGCGCTGGGAGCCGCAGAAGCCACTGTGGCTGATTGAAGCAGCTAAAGGATTTATTACAAGGGCACTGGCAAGCCCACAGAGACGGAAGTAGGACGGTAGCTGCCAGGGGCTGGCGCAGTGGAGCGTGGGGCGCAGGCTGGAGGGGCACAGAGTTGTGCAGGATGAGAGAGCTCTGGAGATGCACGACAACGAAGCATCGAGTGCCCCTGAGTGGTTATGATGGTTGATTATATGCTACGTGTATCTTACTGCATTATTTAGAAAAGTATATGGGACAGGGAAGAGAATTTCTAGGACCGCCCGAGTGTCGGGCTTGGAGGCACGGGTGTGGGAGCATAAGGCAGGCCCCGCTGTGGGGCTGGAGCCCTCACAAGGCAGCTAACCCCGGGTCCCAGCCCCCTAGTCAGAGTGGACTCCATGCATCCCTCCTTTTCTGCAACGCAAGGAGCAGATTCTACACGTCCTGGGGAGGCGTCTGGTTGTCAGAGCCCAGTCCGTCTGCCTGCAAGTAGCTTCAGCAGAGTCTGGGGATGGAGTCTCCTCCCCCAACCACCTCTGTACCGGGAGGCGAGCAACCGGGCCCAGACGAGGGGGTTCCTCCGCTTGCAGACCGGGGACGGTGGCCATCACCACACTCCTCCCAGACCTTTCCGCCTGTTGGTCTGGGGTGCGGGCAGGCTGCTCCAGGACAGGAAGGCTTCCTGTCACTTCCCTCCACCCTGCTTTCAGGGTGATGAAGACTGAATCCCACAAACCCGGGGACATAGCGGGAGCCGATCCTACAAACATGACTGAGGTACAGACCTAGAGTCCACAGAGCCCACAGCCCAGTGTGGGTCTCATGGCATGACCCCACTCCACGGCTCATGAACACGGCGGTTCATGCTAGAGCAGAACTTGGGCCCAGGCTGTCCCTTTCAGGAACCTAGAAAACAGTGTGCGTGCGTGTGCATGCGTGTGCGTGAGGGTGTGAGTGTGTGAGCGTGCACACGTGTGGCACGGTCCTCTTCGGGCGCAGCACGAGGTCTCTCGGGTGTCCTGAACCCATCCACGAGAACACTGCCACAAACATGCTTTTGATTCAAAGGACGAACGGACAGAAGTCCACACACATGGAGGCAAGGGCTTCTCAAGCTCTCTGTTAATTCATCATAGTTTTCTTTACTCAATTTTCACGTTGGGAGACACGGTCAGTCACAGACACCTGGGTGATTGTGATGGCTTGAAAAAACCCGCAAGGAACAGTGTAATAGGATGCTACTGGAAGTCGGAAGAGCCAGGGGACTCTCGGGGGCTCTGTGGGTTAAGCGACCGACCCTTGGTTTTCACTCAGGTTGTGATCTCAGGTCATGGGACGGAGTCCAGCATGGGGTTCTGCACCCCGTCGGGAGTCTGCTCCAGATTCTCTCTCCCTTTCCCTCTGTTTCTCCCCTCCACTCATGCTCTCTCTCAAATAAATAAATATAATTAAAAAAAAATAAGGCAGCACAATGGCCAGGACCACGACCTTGAGTCCTGGAGCCACGCCTGGGGTTCGAACCCTGTCTGCTCACGCATCAGCCAGGCATCTAATACTTGTGCCAGTGGTGCCTCGAGGTCCTCAGCCAGAGTGGGAGTAAGAATAACCATCCCCAATTCCATCCGGTGGCTCTAGGGGTTAATGAAGTGACCAAACTCCACAATCCTCTCTCTGTGTAACCCGAATAGCTCAGGGACCCTACCTGTAGCAGAACCAGTGAAGAGATTCATAGTTTTAGTGCTAATACACACGGGCATGCGGCACTTCCCCATAGGGATATTACTGCTATTATGGATGTTACCCCAGTTTCAAAACACATCGAAGGACTTTGGGTAAGGTTTTGGGGGACACTCCCCACCACGCACGGTGAGTGCTGTGTGAGTGCTAGCTACAGTCGGTGAGTAGGGCAACCAGCAATACAGAGAGCGTACAGAACTACACAGATTTTTGAAAAATGTTTCATTTAGTTATTTACTTAGAAAGCAGAAACAGGGGAAGGGGCAGAGGGAGAAGCAGGCTCCCTGCTCAGCGCAGAGCCTGACTCGGGGCTTGATCCCAAGACCCTGAGATCACAACTTGAGTTAAAATCAAGAGTAGGATGTTCAACAACTGAGCTCCCGGGAGCCCTGATTTTTTTTAAGGTGCACATGTGTCTGTGTGCCCACTCTGGCTTACCTTCCTCAGCCTTGTGTTCTGTCTCATCCAAACATTCTTCAGGAACCAAAACTATTTTGTCTCCATTTCCCCTGGACCACGGAAGAGACGACAGGTGATAATGCCTTTCCATTTTGCGTTGTGTGGCCATCTGTGTTCTCCAACAGAACCGGTGTCTCAGTACAGATGAGTGGCCCACGTGGAAGGACCCTCCGCTCGCTGGTGGAAGTTTAAGATCCCAGAACCCATAAGCCTCTACTCTAATTGTTCTAGGGTATCTAGGGTATCTAGCCTCTATGTGGGCTGTGGCCCCTGAGAAATGCTCACTACTGAGTTACATGGGCCCTATAGTTTGAGCTCTCATTTATGCAAAAAGCTTATCGCTGGAGGAATATTATTTTGTTTTTCTCAAAATAAATATTTTAGGCCATCTGGCTGCAAAAAAAAAAAGTTAGCTTTATGTTGGCAGCCATACACACTGGTAATCAGAAATTCTAAGTCTGAATATTTTAGTTCATTTTTCAGCTTGATAATATAAATTATATCATCAATAACATCTTTAGTGTTACTTTGGGATTTTTTTTAAGATTTTATTTATTTATTTGACAGAGAGAAACACAGCTAAAGAGGGAACACAAGGAAAAAAAAATTAAGTAACAATAAAAAAAATAAAATTAAATTAAAAAAAAAAGAGGGAACACAAGCAGGGAGAGTGAGAGAGGGAGAAGCAGGCTTCCTGCTGAGCAAGGAACTGGATTCTGGGCTCGATCCCAGGACTCCCGGATCACCACCTGAGTTGAAGGCAGATCCTTAACGACCGAGCCACCCAGGTGCCCCTACTTTGGGATTCTTAGAGAATGTAGTCAAATTTTAATCAGAGCATATTTCATTATTTTTAAATTTTATTTCTATATAGAATATGTTAATATGACCTATATGATCTATATTTTGTAGGCTACATGAATTTTACATATAACTTAGAAGTAATTATAAATTCAGAAGCAAATTTTAAGTCTATTTAACTGTTATGAAAAAATGGATTGATTAACAGAAGTATAAGCAAAGGAGGACCAAAGAAATACACCGACAGCACATTAGCATCTCTGCCTCTTTGTGAGACTCAAGACTCTTATGGCCCTTGGAAGACAAGAAGCCTTTTCATGCCAAACCTAACTTAGATGCTTCCCCTTACACAAACACCTGTGAATGTTACTTTTAAAATAGTCACATTCTCATGCGTAACATGCAGTTTAACTAATGTTTCTCATTACCCATCCCAAAGGGTTCCCATCAAACCTTACCTCCAGGGAGAGGGACAGAAGTGAGAGAAGCCTGGAAGGACATTGCACTTTCACCTTACAGAATGCTTGATTTGATTTCTTTTCCTAGCGACCCGTGTGCTGCTTTACGAATTCAGCACGCCCTCACCCACCGAAACAGCACAAACCAGCCTTGTGTAGCTTTCTGTTTACCTGTGTCGTTATCTCCCGGAAGTGAACGTGAGCAGACAGGATGTGTTTGGGTAAGGAGGTGCTGCACGCTGATCCGGGGTAAGCGTGCCACGCTCCACGAGAGACCGCAGGCTCGCTTGCAGAGCTTCGGCCCAGATCTCGGCTTCTGAGCACGTCCGAGTTGAGGCCCGCCCCGCAGGTGAGCCCGTGCTGGGGATTAAGGCCTTCCCGTGGACCCCAGGCTGTCCTCAGGACTTCCAGCTGCTTTAAGACTTGCCTGGGAACTGTCTCTGTGCTTACCTCTAAGAGTTTTCAGCTGGAAGTGTGTTTGAAAGCACTTCAGATGGAGTGGGGGGAACCTGGTGTCTCCCCCGAGGTGAATTCCTTCATGAGGCCCCTTCCAGGGGGAAGAAGCCGAAGGCGGCCAGGTTGCTCAAGATCGCGATGGCCTCGCGGGCCCCCAGCGGCTCCCATGCAGGGTCCCCTGCCACGCTGAGCTCCTCCCCGCGGAGCTGTGCGGGGAAGGAAGGTGGAGATTCCTCTCATCCTCACTTGGGTGCTCCCTGGAGAGGGGATGGTGAGCGGTGTTTCCAGGCAGTCAAGTCAAGACTTCTATACATTGCCCCAAAGTAGACAGAAAGAGCCTTTCCTTGAGAAATCTCCTCCAGAGAGGCATTTGGAGATTTTGTTGCAGATTACACCCCTAAAAGATGACCTTGTTACAAGGAGGCTATCAGGAGTGACCATGGCATGGAATGATAGGGAGCTTGCCCCAAATTTGCTCCATTTCATATAAACTCTCACCATGTCTCAGCTTGGCAGCAGGAGAAAGACAACGGGCCCTACTTTCCTCCCAAGAGTTTATTATGAAATGCTTCAAACATATAGAAAAACAGGAAGAATTGTAGGGAGAACACTGAGTGCCCACCCATGAACATTGCTCCCTAATACTCTACGGCCGTCTCTCTGTCTGTCCATCGGCCCACTCATCAGCCCATCTTGAGGTTTGGATGCCTGGGGTCTGCTCTGAACTCTGCCAGCCTCCTTCGCAGGGAGGGGATTGGACGGTCCCTCTCCTTTGGGCCCATTTAGGCAGCACGAGGGGGTCAGACATCCCAGCAGCTGGAAGAGTGTATCTGGGGCTGGCTGCCGTCCCCTGTCCCAACACTCGACTTTCCATCCCAAACCTCCTCCACCAGTCTCTGCACCCAGCTGACCGTAAGACAGAGGTCTGAGCATCCAGACAGGAAGAAGCTGGGCATTCCTGGCTCAGGCTTGGTAAGGCAAGGCAGATGCAGAAACCTCACTGTCCCCTCCCTGTGCATTCAGATAACCGACACATTGTTCCAGAGGGCGGGAACCTCCAGCACCCAGAAGGCTACGTTGGCCCACTCTGGCCAGCACACCCATCCCACAAGGACAGTCACAGATCTGTTCTCCGGAGCCCGGTGGGTGCTCCTGCCTGCCGGCTTCTGGTGGTACCAGGACTCTCAGCACTGGGTGCACGTGACGGGCACTCAAGGAGTCACCCAGAGTCCCAGCCTCTGTGGGTGGCGGTTCTAACCAGGCCAGGTGGGCAGCTGTGGCTCCGATCCCCGCCACTCAGAGTGGCTGCAGGAGGGGCATCACATCCGCTCGTTAGAAGGGCAAGTCTCGCTGTCTCCCCAGGCAGGCCACCCAAGCAGGACCCACATTTTGTCAAAATCTCACAGTGACGCCTGTGTACATCAAAGCCCACTAGGAGATGCAGTTCCTGTCTCTTTCTAGCCTCAACTTTCCACGCTTCTGCCGGCCTTGGCTTTCTTCACCTGGCCAGCCCCACCTCTTCACCTGGCCGGCCCCGCCTCTTCACTTGGCCGGCCCCGCCTCTTCACCTGGGTGACCCCGCCTCCTCACCTGGCCAGCCCCACCTCCTCACCTGGCCAGCCCCACCTCCTCACCTGGCCGGCCCCGCCTCCTCACCTGGGTGACCCCACCTCCTCACCTGGCTGGCCCCGCCTCCTCACGTGGGTGACCCCACCTCCTCACCCTAGTGGCCCAATGTTACCAGCATCACGCACACCCCAGCTCATCACCCTGCTCTGTTTCCCTCCTCGCTTGTATCCCTATCCGAAATTCTATTTTGTTTGCTTGCATGTCTGTTTTCTGTGCTCACCGTCTCTGCAAGCTCATACAGAGCCCCCACAACAGCGAACTTTTGCATGTCTCCTTACATTTATGCTCCCAGAACCAAGAATAAAATGCTAAATGCAATTCTTTTGGACATTTGTCGAATAATATCCTGAATTAGATGTGCCCTTTCTCTTTTGACAGACCTCCTGTCTCCAACTAGAGTCTTGAAAACCCAGCCCTCTGTTTACTTGCATTTCTTCTAAATACCTAGCCTAGTTCCTGCCCATGAATAGCAGGTGCACAGAAGTACCTGTTGATGGTGAGCGAGGTCTATGATTCAGTTCATTTTTAAGTCATATATAACTTCAATGTCCGGTGTCCCACAGAAAGGTAGAGAATGTGCTCTGACTGAAGGGCTCAGGTCACTGCCAGTCCCACAGAAACAGCGATGATCAGAGCTGCTCACCCGGGCGGGACTGGTGATTTCCAGATTTCACGTCTGTATCTGACCCTCTCCACCAAGACAGGAAGATCCTGCATTGCACAGGGGGGAGGAGGAAGGCAAACACATAGAGTTTCTCTAAATTAAATGATCATCTTCTGCCTTAGGTGGTTTTTTATTCAGGATATTTCCAGATCGCTGTCGAAGACATGACTTGCCGCGGGATGTTTTCGAGATGGAAGAATTTGGACTTCCTAAGGGGTGGACGAGAAGGAGAGAGTTACCTTGTGCTCCCTCTTGTTTTACCTTAGCGAAATGTTAGATGTTAGCGAAACATCCCAGCGAGTCAGGAATCCCTTCCTTTGGACGATGGTAGAGAGGGCGGGGGACAGCAGTAGTCCCACTGGACGAGGAAGGAAAGCCAGAATTCAGAGGTGCCTCTTGCTGAAGGTCATCACCCCGCAGTCAGCCGGTGGGTGCGGCACAGACGCAGGCCTCACAGCCCCCCACCTCTTCATTAGTCCCCGACACGGAACTGTTCTGCTTCCCACCTCCCCGCGAACTCACACTTAGCCTTCGAGGAAGCCCAGAGGGATGGGTCCGAGTCTGTTCTGACTCAGGTCTGTTCCACCCCCCGATGGCATCTGGGCCTGAGCTTTGGACGGCAGTTTGAAAGTGGAAAGACATACGGCGAATAAAACCTTGCCTATTATGTGCTCTTCAAAACAAAAATGCTGGATGTGGGGGGAGGGGAGGATTTAGGGATTAAAAAGCGATCTAGTGTCCTGGACTTGGAGGCGGCCCCTTCACGGGGAGGGCGAGGGGAGAAACTCGGTGAAAGGGCCTGAAGCGGCATGCAGAGGCTTAGAAAGGCAAGGGGAACACTTGGGACCGTGCTGCCTGCCGCCTCCATGGAAGTGAGAGGCGGCTCCCCCCTGCCGGGGACTTGATGAATAATCCTGGAGTCTCAAACTGGCCCAGCCAGGCTCTCAGTGGTGGCCCGACCCAGCACTGCGATCAAGGCGGGGCTCAGCCGTTCTAAACGCAAATGAGGGGGCCCAAAGGGGGTGGGGGATTAGAGACCGAGTTCAAAGCTCTACCATGGCTCATTCATGCTTTCTTTTCTCCTCCCCCCACCTTTATTTTTAAAAGGGGCCAGAAATATGGTTGGTTATTATCTCAAGTTATTGCTACAAAGAATTTCAAAATTAAAAGATAAGCACACTGAGGAAGCTCAGTAATTTTCATAAAAGAGGACTTAAAACAGATGTGCCCTCTTTAATCGAAGCATGCTTGAAAAAATAGAAATGCATTTTTAACATAGCAGGGGGACAGTCGCATGTCTGCACGGTTGTCTCCCGAGATCCCTGTGTGTGAGCAGCATCGGGGACGGGGCGGGGAACTAGAGTACTAATGTGTTAACTCCAGCACTGAGGGCTAGGAAAAGCCTTTCATCTCCCTAGCCCTGGGATAGGGCAGCTGCATCTGTGCGCCAGACCTTTCGCTAACCAGATAATTTACTTTTTTTTTGAAACTGTTAAATAATCTGCCGTTCAGAATGTGTTTATGTCACACAAACCACTGACCTTATCTGGAAGGAAAGCCAAGATTTTGTCAACAACTTAACCCCCTTTCCTCTGCTTATCGCAAGATGAACTTTTTCACATTCACAGCGGTGACAAGATACATTCGCTTTGAAGGATGCCGGCTCTTACTCCCAGATCGTTGAAATGTGGATCGCTGGGCTTGAGCCTTCATTCACTCGCCAGAGTTGTGGTTGGGTTTGCATGAAGTCAGACCACGCCCCCCATTTATTTCCACTGGGTACGTACGTGGGCGGTGCGTAAAAATACAAGAGGGGAAAGGAAGGGATTTCTTGGTGATTTTATAAGGGGAAAAACTAAAAGAAAGGTCAACAATAACGGTGTTAATTAGTAAGCGAGTCAAACGTTTGAACATATTTAGAAACTTAGAAACAACAGGTCCACTAGCTTGGTGATCTTCCTGGCCTGTTACCAGCCCATTCCATGTTCTGCCCTGAAAGACTCACAAATGGCTTTTCAGGTTAAGGAGATCATTATCGTTTTCTTGGTAATATTACTGTTATTTTATGAGTTTCTCTTTTCCACAAAAACAATGTAGCATTATCCCTTGTCCTTAAGAAGCAAGGAAATGCCTAGCTCCGGGGTGTGATTCAGACAGTATCTACTGCTTTTGGATAAATGGATGCTTTTAGATGGTGTCCGCCCACATTGGTGAGGATCGCTCTCTCTACCCATCTATCAGTTGACTGCAAATCTTTCCTGGAATCACCCTCACAGACACACCTAGCCATCTGGGCATCCCTTAGCGCAGTCAAAACTGACTCCTATCATCAGCCATCACATCATAGATGATAACTCAAAAGCTTTTTCAAAAACACTTTTTTCTTGAAAGCATAGTGCTAAGTACAAATTTGACTGTTGGGAGATCCATTTAATCAACTTTATATGACAAAAAGAAATCAAATAAATAGGATGTTTTCCTGTTATCCTTACAGCCTTAGAGATTATAGAAAGGAATTTAAAAAGTAGACAGGTATAGTCATTTTTATAAACTATCAAGCTTATGGATGCATTTAATTCCACAGCTCTTATTTCATGAAGATCTATACATTTTTTAAACATTTTTAAACTGATGGCATCCTGGCTTGGACATTGCTTTACACATGAGTCCCGTGTCATTGCCTCATCCACCTGGATGCAGAGGATGGAGACTTTACATGCCAGGACCAGTCAGCAACCTTTATAAAGTTGGGGCTGGGGAGACGGACTGACACCAAGGACACAACCATCACCTGCTCCTCAAATTCAAGAAGTTCGGGAACCTGGTTCCCGGTTAAGTCCTGTCTATACCACTCCCGTGTGGATCAAATGCACAAAGGGTGGAAGACGTCTATGGTGGCATCTCGGCACTTAGTGCGTTCGAGGAGCGCCTCTACCCAAACCCATATACATGAAGCAGACTTTGACTCCTTGACTTCTTGACTTCTGTTTTAGTTTCACAAAAAGCAAGCTTGTTCATGGCCCCTTCCCTCAGGCCTCCCAAGTGTATGTCAGGAATGGTGGCGCCTCCTTGACCTCCAGTCTCAGATCTGGCCATGGTTCTCTGGAGGACGTGGTCAGTTCAGTGAATGTTAATTTCCTCCAGAGGAAGAGTTTGTCTCTTGCTTTCTTTCTGAAGTCAGGACTTGACTTGGATAATCACTGACTCTCTAAAAGAATGGAATGCTTATAAGTGGTGGCATTGACTTTTTTTTAGGAGAGAGGCTGAGGATATTCCTTTGCTGAGATGAGGGTCAGTGGGGGACGTCAAAGACACACATGTCCTCAGATTTCCGATGACCAATGTGGTCACTGGCATTGGTGCTTTGACTCCTGATCTACTGATGAACTTGGGGAGCTGAAAGGGATAACAGTAACACCCAGCACAACCCCACCTGATCTACACAGGGAGCCAGGTGTCCTTATCAGGCCCCCCTTACAAACAGGCAAACGGGCACACTGGGGAAGTGGTAGGAGAACCCAGTGGCCCGGCAGCACTGTGCACACTAGCTGGGTCCCACAGCCATGCTGTAGAAGAGACCCGGCAGCCTGCCTCTCCTGTTGGGAGCTGGGCTGTAGACTACAATAATTCTGACACAAACTTTAGAATCAGTCAGATCTGACTATAAATCAGGCTCCACCCCTCCACTTTTCCTCCATGTGTCTTCAATTAACTGAAAAGGGAGAGGAATAATATGCTGTTACCTTGCATTTTTGTTGTATGGATTTAAGATAACATACATGGGATTCTGAGCGCAATGGCTGGCATTCGGCAGGAATCCATCCGTCTGCATGATTACTGGGGTCAGTGGGCAGAAACGCTCATGCTCTAGTCCATTCATGGCCTCAAACCTTCAACCCATCAGCTGACCCTGATGATCTGCTCTTACCTACCTACCTGCCCCAAATCTAACTTGCTTGACCAATGATTTGGCTCAAAAAAGTTCTCATAGTTGAGCAGTTTAATTACATATGGGCTTCAGATCTATATGTTTCTGAAGGAAACATTTTTAAAAAGAGTCTTTCATTCATGTTCTTACCATTTTCTCCATCCATATGAATATATTCCAATAATTACATTGAACCATTATTTTCCTTAAGTATCAATTCCTTGTTCTCTGGTTTGCTATGAGATGCATATAGGGTTTAACTACACCACTGTCACTAGAATTACAAAAATGTTATCCACACTACAATTAAAATTATTGCCGCCCTCCGTAGGGTAAGAGGACGTAAGATCTACAAGCAAACATCAAGACAGAGCACTTCAAGAGCTGGGTTACTTATTCTGTCTGTGTATACATTTTACTGAAGTTTGTAGACTTGAAATTATGTGAGTAGATCATTAAAAATGAGACGATTTCTGTTGCTTGGAATTGTAGTATTTTATGGTCAATTTCATTTTGATTTATGCAGAAGATTGCATGTCTGTTGATACTGTTCATCTGCAGCCTAAGGGCCTTATAATAACTAGTTCTGAAGGACAATGGACTTTATTAATCAAGGCAAGCATGGTGCCCAGCAGACATCACATGAGAGGACGGGTAAGAAAACCAGGATCTGGTTCTAGCTCTTGGTAGCTGCAGGACCTCTCATAAGTTGGTGAATATTTTTGAACCTTAGTTTTCTCATCTCTAATAAGAATAATGCCTGTCTAATTCCTAAGACTCTGAGGATGAAATGAGAAGCTATCAGTGAAGCTCTCAACACCTGTAAAGCATTATTTAATAGCTATAAAGAAAGATGGGGGGGGGCTACTGGACGCAAGGAGCTGCTGCTTCCTGTGGGCACCGCACCTCACCGGACTGGTCCACGGACTTCCCTGAACGGAAATAAACATCTGCTATGTTCAGTCACTAAGGTTCTGCACTGTTCTTTACAGCAATTGGTTTATTCTGACTTATCCAAGCAATAGGATTTCTGCGTTATGTATAAGTCATGCACTTAAAACATTTTTAGGGGTACCTAGGTGGCTCAGTTGGTTGAGCATCCAACTGCTGATTTCGGTTCAGGTCATGACCTCAGGGTTGTGGGACTGAGCCTTGTGTTGGGCTCTCCACTGGGTGTGAAGCCTGCTCGAGATTCTCTCTCCCTCTCCCTCTGCCCCTTCCGCATCATTCTCTCTCTCTCTCTCTCTCTCTCTCTCTCTCTCTCTCTCTCTCAAAAAAGAACATTTTAACTTCCTTTCACCAAGAAGAAAAGAAGTTGCATGTATCTAGTCTTCAAGTTTCACAGATATGATAAAAGTTGTTCTGATAACACTAGAAATTCCTAGTGGGTATTGCACATTCAGGTTCTGAGAGGTGGGCGGGTAAAAAAAGGTCCATTTACATTTATTATTTGTAAATCTCTTTTTGTTAGTGAGCCTTTCCCAATGTAGTAGAAAGAATGCCTGTTTATGATCCCAAATCTTAGAAATTTAAACTACTCGGTAGACTCAGTCAATGTTCGTGATTCTGACACTCATCACCACTTCATAATTTAGGAATTACCTAAATGATCAAAGATTAGTTGTTTGATGAGTTGGGTAGATGGCTGATAAGCTGGTTGGTTGGATTCATGTTGGGTCGGTGATTGTCCATATGTTGGATTAATTCTGTGCTCTGGTTTTTATGGCTAAAAACAGATTTTGGATCAAGGCATATTTGTTGAGTATTCTGGCCATGCCCAGTGAGGATTGTGTGTGCATGTGTGCGTGTGCGTGTGTGGTGTGTGGCTTGTGAAAACAAGAATTAATGGAAACCACTTCCTGCTTCCATCACCATCAGGCAAGGAGTGTGCAACCTTTGTATTTCACACTCTTGACCCAAAATGGCATTTCTAAAAATCCCAATTATCAACTGTCTGCAGCAACCAAAAGAATATTGTTAGAAACGTTTAAAGAGCATGGCGTGCCAAGTATAATATGTGTCTACAAAAGTGTATAAAAATAAGGTTTTTGAAAAAATTTCAAGCCTGACTTTGAAGAGGAATGAAAAAGTCTATATTAGAAATCTCCCAATTCAATTAAGCATTTTATTATTAATGGAAAGCCCACGCTGGTAGAGGGAGAATGGGTGTCGTTTGAGGAGGAAAGTTCACAGGCTATTCCAGTGTCCAATTTCCCTTTTGGGATAACGGCAGGCATTAAGAAACGGGATCCTTACTGAGCATAATGGTTAGAGAGGGAACCGGCACCAGGTTACGCCAATAATTGCCAGCCCCCCAGGACCCCAGCTCAGAAATTTTTGTGTGTTCTCAGGAGAGAAAAATGAGTGATCATCAAAGACAGTGGAGCTCAGCAGGTCTGTCATAAGCCTGAAGTTACAACTTAGACATGCAATGGAAAATATCATCCGTACCTCTCCAGTGTCTCGCCTGTAGTAATTAGAAACTTGATCCCTGCTGTTTTATCATCTCATTAGCCATGGGGGTACCAGACTTTTATCCTTGTTTGTCAGGAATCAAACATACCAGAGGAACTCTGATTATAAATTGATGAAAGTGAAGTCAAACTTTTAAATAAGAGAAGTGACTGTTCACAATGTTTTTTTAAAGCTGATTAAAGAGATCCATTTTTCCTATAAAAATAATATCTTGGTCCAGCCTCTAGCGGTAGAGGTCATCTCTAGGATGGCTCTGTGCACTGTGTTTCGTAAAAAGGGGTTTGCTTGGTTCTGATTTCAATTAACTACCAACCCCGAAAACTTCCCGAAAGCACAGATACAAAGCATGTCCTCCTTTTCATGCCTTTTGATGAACTTGAAACACCTTCTACCCCTCTCACAGATGTGGGTTCTAATGCCTTTTACGGAGGGTGACTGGTGTCCTCGTTGAAAAAACCAGGCAAGCTTTCTGTTTGTTTTAGTAACTTGTCTTTGTAAATGAGGACTGGCAAAGGACCAGGGACCTCGTCTAGGCGGATGGCTTCTCCAACGCCTGTCTCCAGACTAGGAAATTTCTTTCAGAACCAGTGTTTGCCGTGGGTCTGAAGACCTCTGGTGCTGTGCCCCTCCAGGGCTCCCGGCTCGAATGTTGATGTGTGCTGCAGAAACAGCTGGGAATTTCAGATTTGAAGAAGTACCTCCCCTTTCATTTTATTCACCCCAAATGTCTCCCACCCAACACGAATTCATCTATGCATTCAGAGTGTGCTTCCGGGGAGAGCCCTGGTCTTCGCCAGGGGCTGAGGGCCAAAACCAAAGCGGAGGTCCTATCCTGCAGCCGTTCTACGCCTCTCTCCTCTCTGTACTTTGAGGAGGAAATCCTGGCCAAACTGTCGGAAGGGGAGTGGTCAGAGTAGCTTAAGAAGTAAAAAGGATGACAGTAAAATCTCGACAGTGTTCGCCTTCATGCTAGGGACTTTCGGGCCAGGCGGGTGTGTGGGATGCATCGCAGCCCGAATAATGGATTAGCTCACTCTGATGGCAGAAACACGGCATTAGCCAGAATTGTTCTAGTAAAACCAAAAGACTATGTTTATACAGAGTGATTGAGTTGGTGGTCCTGGTTTTATTTTGTCATTATGAGCAGTACTGGTGGAGGATGTGTGCTTTTCATCCCACTGAGAAATGAAGGTGTTCCGGGCTCAACAGCCCTGAGGTCACCCCCCACCCCCACCCCACCATGGCTTACTTGGAAGGAGCCAGGTTTACTTTCCTCACTTCCTTTTTTTTTTTTTTTTGAAGGCGTATTTATTTGTTATTTTAGAGGGAGTGTGAATAGGGGAAGGACAGAGGGAAAGGGGAGAGAACCCCAAGCAGACTCCCCATTGAGCATGGAGCCTAATGCACGACTCAATCTCATGACCCTGAGATCAAGACCTGAGCTGAAACCAAGAGCTGGATGATGTAGCACCAAGTCTCTTTTTGGGGCAGCAGCCCTCAGGGGCTGGGGTTGCAGTCCCGGCTGACCTGTTGGCTGCCTCTCGGCATCTGGCCCTTTCGAAAAGCTTCTCCCATAGAGCTGTGTTGTACAAAACCATCCTGCAGTAAGGGACGTCTGACTTGGGATGAGCTGTAATGTTATTATTACACAGACATAAAGTCCTTGACTTGTAACCTCAGCCCGATGTTGTAAGAACCTCTGCAACCCGGAAGCCAGGAAAATCTGAAATCTGATTTTTTAAGTTTTCAAATCTGAAAATCCCCAGGGCCATGCTAGCTTGTCTCTTGAGTAAGGAGAACGCACCAAGCAATTCCTTACATGCCATCCAAGGATCATGGCCCTGGGGTTCTTAAGGATTTCAATAAGGGAGGGGCACCTAGGTGGCTCAGTCATTAAGCATCTTCCTTCAGCTGAGGTCATGATTCCATGGTCCTGTCCTGGGATCGAGTCCCACATTCGGTTCCCTGCTCAGTGGGGAGCCTGCTTCTCCCTCTCCCACTCCCCCTGCTTGTGTGCCCTTCCTCGCTGTCTCTCTCTGTCAAATAAATAAATAAAATCTTTTTTTAAAAAAAGGATTTTAACAAGTGGGGGGGAAGTCTTTTCCTCCTGCAGTTAATGCAGAAAATTGCTTATTAAATTGATAACATTATTATTGATGATAATAAAATAATAATTGATAACCTCATTACCCTGAAAATGTTTCATTCTGCAGGCTGTGCTCTAGAATAAATCCTGGCCCCTTGATGATGTACAGATATTTAATGTTATATAGCCGTGCAGTTTGTGCGTAAGATGTAGGTTAGAAATATGAACTATGATGAGTAACAGAATCAAGATCAAAACATTCTGAGAGTCTAGCACACTTAGCAGAGATCATTGTAATCACTGCGACTGTAATGGGACATATGCACGCCTGGAAATCACCGTGCTGGGCTAAATCCCAAAATAAAATTCACACCACTTATGAGACAGAAGGGATTAGGGCTTCACACTCAGAAACTTCATCAGTGACACTTTAAAAAAATTTTTTTAAAAGGTAGGGACCTAATAGAAACGCCAGCATGGCTTTACACATATTAGGCATTTAAGAAATAAATCAGTCTTGTCATGACTATGTCATTTTCCCTGGAGAAGAGTCAAGGTTTGCTTGAGGAAGGCATGGGAAGGACCGTGGCTGGTGGGTTGCTGTGGAGCGGTGGGAGATGCCTGTGAAGTCGGGAAAACACTTGTGCAGCTGCTCTGTCGGGGCGCCTCAGGAAACCTTGGGAAGAGGTGTGTCCGGGCGCCTCAGGAAACCTTGGGAGCTGGCTGGTGTTCGAGGCGCTGACATATCGTGTGTCCTCTGCACTGGGTTCATTGGGTGCCGTATTCTGTATTCACTGAGCATTTCTCCGCGATGAAATCAGCCCTGAGCCAACAGGAAAATTTTGCATTATGTTCAAATCGTCCCCTAATACATCAATCACACCGGAATAAGTTTGTAGCTTTGAAACATGAATTACTTCAGAACTGGCTGCGCCCTGTACCTGGGATAGAAAACGTAATGAGGGCATGGATGAGAGCAGATGTTCCCCTGGGCATGCTCCCAGTTATTTCTGGGTGTCTCGCTTTCTTGTCTTCGCGGCGGCCGTGAGGCAGGCATAGTTAACACGGTCTCCTTCACAGATGATGAGACTGAGGCCCAGAGAGCGCGCTCGCGACCCCACAGCCGGCAGGACAGAGCTGGGATCTGACGTCAGGCGGTCTGCCCCAACCTGCTGCCCGCTGCGGATAGCACGAGGGCACGTGTAAGGTTTCCGGCTTCCCTGGACTTGATGCCACCTCGGGCGAGCACCCGCACACATAGTGACGCTGACGACAACAAAGCCTAAGGCATCTCCAGTGGCCTTCTCAGGGCTTCAGCAGAAAAAAAGCAAGAAGTGGTTCGTCCTGTCCATTCTGCTCGGACACACCGTGCTGGGGCATTCGCTCCGGCTCCAGGCACCGTGCTCTGCCACAAGCAGTATAAATAAACCAGCTTGAGGGGCTATAAATGAAGCCAGGTCCAGGGGAAAGTAAGCAAGACAGGGGAGGTGTGGAAAGCACTGTCAGGTGAGAGGCTGCAGAGAAACTCAGGGCATCCACAAGAGAAACCCACAAGATCCATATCAGCCTCCTTGCAAGAGTTCAAATGCTGGAATATGTCAAGAGGTGGATTTTCCATTTTAGTTTTTCTGCATGCGTCCATGGAGTAAAACAGGGCACGTAGGGTCTGGTTAAAGTTTAAGGAGCTCAGGTCTAGACCCTTTACGTGTATTACTTTCACCTCCCTTGATGCTGGCTCTGATCATCACCCCCACTCTACAGATGAAGGAACTCGGCCACACCTGCCATCAGGTGGCTTGCCCAAGTCCCATGATTTGTTACTGACAATGCAGGGATTTGAACCCATGAAGTCTGACTTTGGAATTTCCACTCATGTTTCCCAAGCAAAAGAAAGTGACAGGGAGACCAAATTGGACTCCGTGTAATGGAGAACATTCTGGAAGTCAGGAGTGCTCCAAGCCAGACCAGGCTGCTTCTGGGAATTGTGAATACCTGGCTACCAGAGCTTTCCGTGCAGAGATGGAGTGACCCCTTGATGAGGTGCATGAGGGACAAGACAAGAACAGGTCAGAGAAGATCTGCTTTGAAGGTTTCCAACAAAACCTGTGGTCTACGCTTTTAATAAGGAGTAGACCAATCGTTATTTCTAATGAAACATCAGTAAAAAATGAGCAGTAGCCCCAGTGCACAGGCGCCGGGGAGAGCATATTAATGTCTTCACTGCTCGTTTACTTTGGGGAACGCTGGTTAGATAAATTCTTCAGTCGTGAGATAGCTTTCCAGGTTAGACTGGTTTTCATCAATACAGAAAATTGAGACATGACTTCCATTCACAGACAGTAGCTGTATTAAAGAGCTCCTTCGGGTATGTAATAAAGTAGAAGACATTTTAAGCACTTAGAGAGTCCCACATCTAAGATAGCAACCCTGGGAAGACTAGGTCGAACTCACCCTATTGTAATGGAGCAGAAACATATGAGACATGATTCTGTTTGAAATATCAGATCCTTTTCCTTTGATTGAATGATTCTCAAGGCTCGCTCCGCCTCCCGTGCGCTTGAAGGCAACATGGCTCCCCTGTCCCCGTGCCTTCTGCAGCCGGGCAGGGAGAGTGCTCCCTTCTCCGGAGGGGCTCTCCAAGGAGACAGTTTCAAAGCGCTCCTTCCTCCTTAATGGGGACGATGATAGCCCCAAATACAGGGAGCAGATGAGGAACTGCAGGTACATAGGATTTTCAATCCCTCTTCTGACCTAAAAATCTGTGAAGAGGACAGACATCTAAAGCTGGCAGCATGAGCTTGGGGTGGGGGGGGGGGGGTTGCAAACGGGGAGATTTGCAAATACAGAAATCCGAGAGATAAAGGCACGGTTTCCTTTGTTCCATGTTCCAAAAGCTTTTCTCATGCAAAACCTGAGGCCAGTCAACAAAATTAGGCCAGGCAAAGCTTGTGCAAAAACGCATAAAAAAGCCCAGCTTCTGAAAAACTTCAGTTTATCATCTCTTCTTATCCTGCACTGACATACGGAGAGGGCAGAGCCCCGTTCCTCCCAGACCACCTCTCCGAACCGCACGGAGGGAAAATCACCTCTGTTCTGCAGCCTTGCTTGTGGCCCCTTGCTCTTGCCTGCACCCCAGCCCCCTAAATACAGAGCTGGGGGCGGGGCCAGCAGGCTTTGGATAATAGTAGTTGATAAAGAATGGCAGTCACCAAACTGGAAAACAGAAACTTGTCACCAGGGGCGCCTGGGTGGCTCAGTTGGTTAAGCGACTGCCTTCAGCTCAGGTCATGATCCTGGAGACCTGGGATAGAGCCCCACATCGGGCTCCCTGCTCGGCGGGAAGCCTGCTTCTCCCTTTCTCGCTCCCCCTGCTTGTGTTCCCTCTCTGGCTGTGTTTCTCTCTGTCAAATAAATAAAATCTTAAGAAAAAAAAAAAAGAAACTTGTCACCAAAATGTGCCGAGAGACCCTCGATTGCTCCAAAACTGTGTGCTTGGTAAAGCATCTCTTGGCACACTGTGGCGACAAGTTTCTATTCCTCATTGACTAGCTTCCTCGGGAAGGCGAAGACCTGGAAATCGCCTGAACCCCTTCTTCTCACACTCACTGACTTGCATTCAGCCTTTGGTCCACGGAGCTGCAGGGAGAGCTACACGCTGGTCTCCAGACATATGGTCAGGGGCTCCTTCACTCATTCGTCACATGTTTCTGAGCACCCGAACTTGGTGGCACCGCAGCACGCCATCAGCGGGAGGGGGAGACAGCAGGCAGGGGAGTGACTGTGCGTGGGGGCTCGGGGAGGAGCGTCGAGGCCTCGAGGCAGAGGGGCAAGTGAGGGTCACAGGTAACCGTGGGAAGGAATGGGAGACCAGAGCGTGGAGGGCTCGAAGGCCACCGCAGGCTCCACATGCTTCACTCTGACATTCATGGGAAGCCCTTGGGGTGTTGAGCATAGCAGTGACTCGATTTAACTCAACTTTAAAAGGATCACCTCATTGCCATGCTGACCATTAGACAGAAGTGGCCAGGAGGGAACGGGAGAGCCCAGGTAGGGGCTACTGCAATAGTCTGGGCCAGAGTGCGCTGTTCTGGAAGGCCAGGAGCACAGGAGTGTCAGGATCGGGGTGTTTTGAAGGATTTGCTGACTGTTCAGATAAGGGTTTTAGAGAAAAGGATGGTCAGGAAGGACTCTGGAACAGAGCAGAAGGACAGGACTGGGAACAACAGAACTAGGGAACATCGTGGGAAGAGCGTGTGTGGGGGGGGAAATCCAGGGGTTTGAGTCTGGCGTCTCTGATTTGAGATGTTTATCAGATGTGCAAACGGTGCAGCTAAGCGGGGCAGTGGACTATGCAAATCAGGAGGTCCGGGAGAGGTTCAGGCAGAGAAGTGAGTTGGGACAAATTTGGGAGGGGTTAGCATATTGGCGGTATTCTAGGTCTCACGGGTGGGGGGATGACGGGGTCCTGCCGTGTGCTGCACACCCGGGACATTTGCACATCCCGACCCTCGTTGCCGGTGGGGCTGCAGCTGGTTCACACCCGCAAATGTTGGGCAGAAATGGTGCGGATGGGGTCATTCATTAACTCACCGAACCTGGCCTGCCCCGGCTGATGTTGGGGTGAGGACGTAGCCCCAGACGCTCCATATGATGGTGGGCGACAGTGCCTGGATTACGACGGGAGGAGCAGGCACTTTAGTCATGGAGTTTGGGCAATCCTTCACGTCTCCAAACTGAGATGGAGAGGTGAACTGGAAGTTAAGAAAGCCTGTCTTTAAATTTATCATGTCTATTTTACTAGCAGCCTCGGTCGGACCGCCCCCCCTTCTACTCCTTGGAGGACTTGGTCCTCTATGCAAGGAAGTTGTTATGAAAACTTATTTAAGGCGATGGGCATGGTGGTTTTTTTTTTCAAAAGAAGTCATACCATCCCCTCCGTTTCTCTAAAGTAAATATTTTTTGGAAAGCCAACGCTGCCTTCACACAACAGACGCAGTAAGTGGTTGTGATGATGGCGGGTGAACAGCCAGAATTTAGGGACTCCCACCGCGGGGCGGCTGGTTCTGGGCACTCTGTGTCCGTGAGCCCCCGGCCCCGCTCGCCCTGGGAGCTAGTCAGCAACCGTTTTACCAAGTGGAACAGAGAAGTGCAGTATCACAACCAAGCCAGGACTCAGCCCAGTTTAATCTGACCTGAAAGTGTCAGTGGCCAGGCGGTGGTGCTGGAGAAGCAGAAGTCAAAGACTGTAGAAACTATTCAGTCCATTTGCCCCCATGATGGTCCTGGGGAGGCTGGAACCTTGGATCACTGATCTCCAGCCCGGAAAAACCCACACAACCCTATCTGCCGTGGTGCCCAGGATCAAGGCCCGTATTACATCGACGGAATCGTGTCCCTAGCATGTTTGTTGAAAGGCAACAACTTGTCCCCCAGCCCCTGCCTTTGTCATGAAACCAAACCAAATGAGAGCATTGGAACAACCATCCGATACAGCAGAAGTCCTGCGCTTCCCGTAGAAGCCTCCTTCCCATGCCACCAGACCTTCCCAAACGTCCCCCTTTCCTGTCCCTCTGCCCCAGGACACCCGCCAGCACAAGCCAGGGCCTGACCACAAAGCCGTGCCACTCACCACTGTTTGCAGAGCTGTGTGTGTGTGTGTGTGTGTGTGTGTGTGTGTGTGCGTGTGCGTGATTGCGTGTGTATGCGTGTAAGACTTGTGTGAGTGCGTGTGTGTGCACGCGTGAGTGCGTGTGTGTGAGTGGGTGTGAGTGTGTGTGCGTGTGTGTGAGAGTGTGTGTGTGAGTGTGAGTGCACGTGTGTGTTTTGTCAGTGTGTGTGTGAGTGTGTGTGTGAGTGTGTGTGTGAGTGTGAGTGCACGTGTGTTTGTCAGTGCGTGTGTGTTTGTGAGTGTGTGTGTGTGTGAGTGCGTGTGTGCATGTGAGTGCATGTGTGTGTGAGTGCGTGTGTGTGTGAGTGCGTGTGTGTGTGAGTGTGAATGTGTGTGAGTGCGTGTGTGTGAGTGCGTGTGTGCATGCACGCTGGTGGCTCGAATCTGCGACAGTCTGTGACCCACATATGCCGGCAGAGCCCCACTCTGAAGGCCTCCCTGCACAACACAAAGGCATCTTTCAGGCTGCAGAACTCCTCCCATCGACGAGTGACCGACCCTTATGCTTTCTTTGTTGAGAAGGGAAAAAAGATCATACTTAAGCAAAAGTAAACCACAGCCTGATACTGTGCCAACAACATTAACCAGCTTCTCCTCCGTGCCTTTGAAGTCGGCGGGGGGCAACACACCCGTGGCACGAGAATCATTCTCTAAGTGATTCCTTTTCATCCCTTTAACTTAATGAAAGATTAATGGCCTTGTTATTTTTGTTTCTGCTCCTTTTTTCTCCCCTTTAACTCCCCTCCCCATTGAAACAGAAAATCCTGCCCGATGATGGTTTTCTGGATCATTGGGTTTGGTGAATTCCATGACACCGGAGCCTCCCAGACGTGGACCACCTACGCCAGGTCGGAAGCATCCAGGTGTCCGTGGGCGAGGAGTGCCGTGGGGGCCACACAGAGAAGGGGCTGCGTTCACACCGACCTCATCGCCTTGCAACCCGGCTGGAATACCTCGGTGACAAATCGGGACTTTCCTTGAAGGTGGAGCACGGTGCCCCATGGCACCGCCTTGGGAGGCCCCACACAGGGCGATCGGGACAGGGTCACACGTCACTGGCCCGTGAAACACGCTGGTCTGGTTGGAGACAGAACAACATCGACACAAACTCGCCTCCTCCCAGCCTGTCCACAGGACTGTGGCTTCAAGCCCCAACTGCGGACCATGGATGACCTCGCTTTGTGTCTGTTCTGTGCCTGCCTGGGGACACCCCCGTGGCTGCTTCACCCCTGTTCCCCCACCCTCCCCGACTGGTCATTCAGGCCTCAGCCGAGTGCACCCCTCCAGACGCTTGTCTTCACACAACTCTTAAGAAAGGCGCTGCTATAACCTCAGAAAGAATGTCAGAAATGTTCTCCAGGGCACCTGGGTGGCTCAGAGGGTTGAAGCCTCTGCCTTTGGCTCAGGTCATGATCTCAGGGTCCTGGGATCGAGGCCCACATCGGGCTCTCTGCTCGGCGGGGAGCCTGCTTCCCCCTCTCTCTCTGCCTGCCTATCTGCCTACTTGTGATCTCTCTCTCTGTCAAATAAATAAATAAAATCTTTAAAAAAAGAAAAGAAAAGAAAAGAAATGTTTTCCAGCCCTCAGTAGGCTAAATCAGGATGGATTTCCAGGTGAATCCCCAAGGAAGAAATTCAGCACATGGGCAGAAGGCACAGGGTCACTCAATTGGATGCAATCATACCCTTAATTTACACCTGACCAGTTTCAGCAAGTTTAGAGGTTGATGACAACATGAGCCCCTGTAGAACACTTTAGAAATTCTGTTCCCTGGAAGGGGTAGTCCCTGTTTACTCAGTGGCCCTGCATGTTCAGAAAAATACAGTTCTGTCTAATACATTAGAATATGTATAATACATATACATTACTGAAGGCAGGAAGCACTGTATTCATGGACACTTTCTGTCTCCGATAAATTTTGTACAGCCTGTGAAGGCTCAGCTACGCTCGCCTCTCCAGTGAGGCCCTCCCAGACCCGCCCAGCACCCCCAGTGCTCTCCCACACCTTCCCACACCAGTCTCGAACATTTCCTTTGGACCTTCTCTAAGTAGCTGTCTTCCCAAAACATTTCAAAACCTCCTCCAGGGTTGAATCATCCGATAGTAAGACTGTGGCAGATGCTTGTTGAACACGAGATGTGTGAACGGGAGGAAGAAAACCGGTCGCTCAGGTGAGGCCACGTGCTAAATGAGTTCCTTTCATTCCTGCACGGGTACAAACATCACTCCCGTAATTACAATTTCACGCATATGGTCGAAAGTTTCTTCAAATGTCCTACGTTTACCCAATTCTCACTACATCAAGGATTCTAATGTGTCATTTAAAAAATTCCAGTTCCAGGGAAAAATGAGAATTCTTTGGCTCCTGTGATTCATTGGCTGGGGATTCCCGGAACCCCAGGCTTCCCTCCATGCGTGTTCGTGCGGGACAAGAGCCCCGGACTGTGCACACCTGACGGAGACCATCCCAAGATCAGGCTGATGTCTCGTTTCCAACCAAACAATGGCCACATTCCATAAATACTTAAACTGCACACTTAGAAGAATTTAGCGAAAACAGACCCTGATGTATGACATTAAATACATTCCCTTCTTTTAATAACAACTTGATTTCAGATCAGGAATCAGAGTCGTCTAATACTATGAAAATTAAACAGAAATTTTCTGCCATTACACCAAGCAGCCTGCTTAATAAATCAGTAATGAAAAAGAATAATTTATTATGCCTTGTGAATTCTGACAGCTCCAAAAAGATGTCCTTTTTTTATTCCCCCAAAGGGAGAATGGAATTTTCTTTTTACCTTCAAGATCCTGGCATTAAGCATAATTTCTCTGTCTGTAGAACTTTACTGTTGAAGAGGAGACAGAATCAGATTTTTACATCACAACCTATTTTAAGCAATTATAATCCATGAGTAATCTTTTCTCATTCATCCCCGGGGGTGAGGGGAGGAAGATGTAAGAGACCAGTTCTCAGGGTCTCAGTTTAGATCAATGTTTGCATTCCTATTAGCTGAACTAGGTGAGGGTCTGGGAAGCTGAGCTCACTTCTCTCAGACTGGGAGAACCTGGCTCGTAAAGGGAGGTGGGCCACTGAGAACCGTGGTACTTTCCTCTATACTCCTTTGCCGGCTTTGGCCTTCCTGCACTGGTGAGGGAAGAAACTTCATGTGGTTTTATGTTAGGTGGTAGGTGGGTTAACTATCCGGCTTTCTTTCCACCTGCTCTCGACCCCGGCGCTCCTCGGCGTTCGGCAGTGGTGCGTTGCCATTGGCTCCCACCGCAGCAATAAATCCCCATTTTGTCACTTCATTATTTTGCTACATTTTCCTAGGATCCAGGGTCTTGAGACTGTGTTTGGTTTATCTGCACAGAAGAAATGGGACATGTGGGGGGCTTAGCGCCTGTCCTGCGGACCATGCAGCGCGGGCATGTGGCTAACGACCCTGGCGGGAGCGTTTATTCGCAAACCTGCCAAGTTTTGTTTTTACTTATTCATTTCTGTTGCTTTGTTAAGCATTCGCCAGGACCGCCAGGACGTCCCTGGTAATGGGGAGGGAGCAGAGGGCCGAGTTTATAAGGAACTGCATGTGGGACGCCAGTGTTCGATCTGGGAGCCCCTGGAACCTGTCACTTGCTCACAGACGCCCTTGTGGGACAAGCACACTGCATTCTCAACTCGGGATTGTTCACAACTGCGAGCAATTCATATTTCTGTACCTGTGCAAGATCAGCCCATGACTTTAGCGGCGTAGCGCTCTGTGACCGTCATTGTTTCCCTAACTATCATCCCTTGGGCATATTCTCTGACCTCTCGCTTTCAATTTATTTATCAGATACTATTGTGTTCTTTCTCCAACTTTGTTTTCCTTTTCAAACTTTTTATATCATGAATACATCTGTTGCCAACAGCATAATGCTGACTTTCTGTATTTACCCAAGTTGATAAAACCTTTTTTTTTTTTTTAGCAAGAATTGACTGAATAGTACTTGGTATCTCATGATTTCATGACACACACAGCTTATTTCTGTTCATGTTGTTTCTTTTCTGTGCTTTCCTCCTTTGTAAATTAAGTGAAGCAAGGTTTGGATATTCCATTAGCCACGGTCTTAGGCAACTATCCTGGCAGGTGTTGTATGAACTGGTTGTTTTCAGAGGTAATTTGAAATTGTAATCATGATATCCAATTTTATATTTTGATTAATATCTAATATTAATCAATAGCTTCACCCACCAAACAAAACAGGAGCCCCCCTACACCCAATCCGTGCCTCCTGCTGCCCCCACCCTCCAGTTCTTGGAGTTGCCCTCTGACGGCTACTGCCCTCCACAGCCCATGTCTCCTGGTGGCCTGTGGGATGCTGAGCCATCCTCCACCCGACCCACCCAATCTGGGTTCCCCTTTTTCAGGTATTTCTGGAATTTTCCTTTCTTGTCAGCACTGTTCTTGTATATAATTCTACTTTTTCTATAATATCTGAAAATTTGGAGCAAGAAGGGGAAACAGATGTGGACACACAATTTGATCAAACATCCTTTTTGAATGCATATTTCTAGTTTCTAAAGATTTAAATAGGCAAATACTATCTGCCTATTTCTTATCCATACTCCTATTTGAAAGATGAAGACATTAGGGTCCCAGAGACATTAACTAAATTGCAAAAGATAACCCTCTTGGTTAGGAGAAAAATCAGAGCTGCAGATCAGGTGTGTCTGATACTACTCTGACAGAAGGGGGCGGCTTCTTTTCCTCCCTCTCCCTCCTTTTCCCTTCCCCCTCCTCCTCTCCTTCCTCCCCTTCTCCTCCTTTTCCCATTCCCCTCCTCCTCTTCTTCATCCTCCTCCCCTTCTTTCCTTCTTTGTGATAATTTTTGGTTTCTTTACCCCTAAGAAATGTCTGAGTCCCTCGGAGAGAGTGACGGGTTCTCTCCTTTTTGCAACCCAGCACCTACGGCCGGCATGTTGCCCACATTTCTCAATCCCTGGTCCACGTCTGTTTCCGCGTCGTGACTTGAAGCTTCCTGAGAGCAGGTTTGTCTTGTTATCAGTGTTTCCCACCATGTCGGATGCACACCTGGGGCACACTGGGCGTCGGTAAATATTTATCTACCTAAGTGAGTGCCCCATAACGCCCACAAGTGACCCCACAGAGTACACTAGGATACAAAACAAAAAAGAGACTTGAAGCTGGAAGGTGGGAAACACATACGGGGTCAGAACCCAGACTTCCCTGTGAGCTTTTAATAGGAACTACCCCGAAGGGGTGATTTAATATTCTCCCAAAGCATCTTCCGGTTTCACAAAACACAGCTTAAAAACCCCTTGCTCTGTTTTAGCTACCCAGTATAATGAAGCCTCTTTCCATACATTTTTAAAAATAAAAATCTGTTGGCTGGACTTAACTTTTCAGCACCATTTTCTTACCCTAAATGATGACTCATAGCTGCTGAGTCAAAATAAGGTCACTCCAATGACTTTACAACGTAGCTCGTTCCAAAAATTCATCGAGTCTGCAACGCACCAGATGCCAAGTGTTTTCAAGACAGAGATAAATAAAAGAGAGTCCCTTAAGCTTTAACCGTGTGAGTGGGGAAGATGTGGAATCCTTTATGAACGCGTAAGTCCTTGGAGGGGCAATTCTTGGCTTGATGGGGAAGTTGTTTGCTCAACTCTTCATAGGAAAAGGTTTGGCATCAACATGACTTTGCCGGATTTTCTCTCCAGGTTCCAACTTGCCCCCGTGGGTGTGAGATCACAACGCGTTCCTTACACAACCTCACTCTCCCCACCGGCCCCCACCCTTCACACCTACTACCCTTTTAATCTTTTCAACAAGTAATTAAAGTTGGCCTGACCTCAAACATTCTCTACACCTGAAGAAATCCAGAGATGATTGATGCTCTCAATTATTTCCAGGAGCTTTGTGACCTCTGAGGCAGGTGGTAAATGCTGATTGAGTGAAAATGGGATGCCCAGTTGGGGTCGACCAGCTCTCTCTACTGTAAAGCTGCTATCTTCCCCTTCATACGTAATGGTATCTTCTGGGCAGATGCTTCGAGACGATGTAAATACCCTGTTTCTCATCAAACTTTCCCCACTGATTCTAACATCCATTGATGAGTCCTGTGTGAGATAATTGCTATTGTACTATTTGCCCGATGGTGATTTTGCCCGTTTCTTTTTACATATCAGCAGGCACTAAAACAAAGCCCCACGTCATGGCTCTAGCTCTTGTTAACTGTATGTCCTCGCATATGTCACTTAAACTCTCTGAACTTTATCTTATCTGTAGGCTGGGAATTAATAACAGTAATCAACCCACAGGGATTGTTTAAAAATTAAATTAAGCAATATGTGTCAAACTCCTAGAACAGTGTGTGATAAACAGTAAGTTTTCCATCAAAGTCAGCTATGATTAATCTATCTATATTATATTTATAATATAATATATACTTATAATATATTATATTTATAGACAATATATTTATATAATTATATTTATGATATATTATGTATTATATTTATAATATAATTTCATATTTAAAAAATTATGTTTTATATCTTATTTTTAAAATTATATATTTTACAATATTCGTATTATAGATGTAATATATATTATATATTATAAATATAATATACTTATATTATATATCATATTATATTATATTATATTATATTATATTATATTATAATTACATCATATTTACCAGCATTGTTCAACATTAATGGACTCCTCAAAGCAAAATTCAATTTGGGCAGATTCTATGCAGTAAGAAAGAAGATTTCATGACACTGCCTTGAAATGAGCAGTAGAATTGTTTACGCAGGCAGAGAATGCAAATCCATGCCTGACAGTGGAAAGATATTCCAGGAAGCAGTAAGGACTACTGGGAACGCTGAGGGGCTCCCGCTAACATTTCTCCCAGCTCCTCGAAGCAAGCGTTTGTGGGCCGTGACAGAGGGATCCTGCTTATTTCTTCCCTAAAGACAAGAGCTATGCTGGAAATCACTCTGGCAGTAGCCTTCTGTGAAATGCGGGCTTGGACCCTGTGACAGATCTTCTTGTGAGATGGGATTCTCCCGAGGACTGCCAGAATGTGGGAGCACCTTATCTGTGGCTGGATGGGATTTGGATGACTGGACAGGATATTTCCGCGTGTGATCGTCATGGAGAAGCATCAGCTCGAGGGATGATGGGTATAATTGTGAGTAAAGGGGAGGTAGCAGATTCTCAGTGGCTCAGCAGGGAGGGCTCTCCCCTCTGACTTACCGCTGCGAAAGTATCACTACCCTACATTCCGGATAAAATCGTTCTTCTCCGGAGTGCACTGTAGACCCCTGCCCCATGGGGTCACCCTCTGGAAGAGAAGGAAGAAGACCAGGAGGTGTCATATCTTGATTTTAATTCTGTGTCGACAAGGCAACGTGATCTCGTGAACGATCAGCTTTTTCCAACTCCCCTTACATATAATGTGAGGATAATTGTACGGTTCCCGCCCAAATTCCCATCTACCTGAAATTTTATTTGGAAGGAGGGTCCTAGTGCACATAATCAAGATGAGGTCACGGTGCATTGGGGCAGGCCTGACTCGGGGCCTGGCGTTGGAACAGAACGTCATGTGGGGACCGGGACAGGCAGGAGTGGTCACTCTACATGCCAGGGACGGCCCGAAACCACCAGAAGAGAGGATGGTGTCAGGGAATGGATTCTTCTCTGGAGCCCCAGGGAGAGCACGACTCTGCCTTCACCTTGATTTTGTGTGTCTGGCCTCTGGAACTGTAGAAAATAGACTTTGGTTGTTCTAAGCCCCTCCCCTTTCCCATTTGTGGCGCTTTGTGACACCGGCCCCGGGAGGTGGACGCAATCATAAGCCCCTTCACATGGCGCCTTCTGAGGGTGGGTTTGAGTCTCACTACAAAACCAGCCTCGCAGGTGCGGCAGCTGCCAATGGTGAGTCTGTGGGGTCGTGGTCACAAGGGACTTCGGCTTAGTTCCTTACTTCCTCCGAGTCTCAGACTCCTTATCTGTAGACCAGGGGCTACCTCTACCTTCTTCCTGGTGTCGTCAGGAGGTACAACGGCAAATGGTGAGAAAAGCACCTGACATAATAATACTGCCAACATCCATGTTATTATTATTATTTTTAAAAAATTTTATTTATTTATTGGACAGAGAGAAACACAGCGAGAGTGGGAACACAAGCAGGGGGAGTGAGAGAGGGAGGAGCAGGCTTCCTGCGGGACTCCCGGATCAGGACATGAGCTGAAGGCAGATGCTTAGCAGCTGAGCCACCCAGGTGCCCCTGACATCCATATTATTAACAATGAAAAGAATCCCCTACATTTGGTTTTCCCCCTGTAGTTGGAGTTTGGGACAATTATTGGGATCACCTTACAATATGTAAGATGTGCTTCTGAGGGACCCTTCCCTGGGTGTGATCCCTGGAAGTCATGTGGACGACCAGGTGACTTTGCCCAAGAAGGGTAAGGAGCACAAGGAGAAGGAAGACAGAGCTGGAGATGGGCTGCGTGATCACATCATCAGCCAGCTCTGCATTGTGAAAACATGTGACCTGTCCAGACGGGTCACACTACTCTCCCGGGAAGCACAGATCTGAGTTAACGCAGAAGAAAACATCCCAGACCCTCAAGATTGGAAAGGGATGCTTGTAAAGTTAATTGAGCCAACCAGTGAAGTCAGAGCTGAAGACAGCATGAGGTGTGTCCCCTGCGAGATGTAAAGGAGTGGGCGTATGTTATTGTATGTACCGAATCCCGTAGAGTTGAACTTCCGTGCTCTCAAAATCCTGCAATGCTGTTTCCTTCCAAATGAACAAAACCGGCTCCTTGGATGAACCCATTGAAGTCTGCAGGATACACCTCTGTGAGTATCCACATAGAGATTTGAGCTTTTAAAACAGAAATTTAGTTGGGGATGGGGGAGAGGCTTTGCTTTCTAATCAGGGACATCAAACACAGTCAAAATCCCACCTAAAGTTCTTCTTGAGAAATCAATGAATGGATCATGATCAAAGTGTCTGAATTTTCCAGCTTCCCCAAATAACACTATTCTTGATGATACTTTCAAAGACGATGGCACAGAGAGGAATAGGACACTCCTTTATTTGGTTTTTCAGCACACTGTGGTGCTAAGCTCACAAAAGTCCACTGAATGCATCATTCCTTTCTCCTCTTATCCTAAAAAAAGGAGCCCTTCTGATCTAACAGCATGACCACACTGTGTTTATAAACCCAATTTATAAATTGTAATTTCACTCATTCATGTATTCAGTAAATGTTTATTGAGAGCCTACTGTGTGCCAGGCGCCGTCCCGGGCACTGAGGACACAGCAGTGAACAAGACACAGCAGAAATTGCTGCCTTCGTGAGCGAGTGTGCAGAGGCGGGGATAACACAAGATCAAGTTAGTATCCAGGGAGTGTGTTAGGTGGCGGTCCGGCTGGGGGAAGCACAAAGCAATGAAGGGGGACAGCCAGTGCGGGGGTTACAGGCTGTCATTCCAGACAGTGTCCCAGAAGGGGCTTCACGGGCCTGGTGGCAGATAGGCAGAGAGTTTAAGGAGGAAAGGGCACAAACCAGGTGGAGACCAGAGGGAAAAGCATTGTAGCCTGAGGGAATTCAGCAAGTGCAAAGGCCCTGAGGTAGGGCAAACGTGGTCTGTTCCAGAGCTGTGGAGCCAGAGCAGAAGAAATCAAGAAGAAAGTGGCTGATGAGGCCAGGGAGGTAGGAGGGGCAAGACCACGGGGGCCTGGGGACCCACTCAGGACCTCTGCTCTTCTCTGAGAGAGGTGGGCAATCACAAGGAGTGTCAGAGGAGAGCAGTGACAGGCAGTGACTGTGGTTATGGGGTCGCTCCGGTGGCCATGTGGGCAACAAGCCACCGAGGTCATCAGGAAGAACAGAGGCAGTGAGAGCAGCAGGAATAAGTTAGGTGAGAGGTGAGGGTGTGCGGGGGAGCGGGTGTTGGGCTCTGGCATGTGGACAGGTGGAGGGAGAGGAGGGTAGATAAACAGACAGATGGATCTTACCTGTGTGCCCCCATCTTCAATATCCAGACATCCGGGTCTGTGTGGATATAGTTAGAGTGTGGCTGGGCACTCTGCAGCTGGGAAAAAGTTATTTTGATCCTCACATCTGCATGTCTACATTGATACGAATAGCTGTGTGGATGGCCTACATAATGCCTTTCCCGCCACCAGAGCTCACTTAGCCGAGCTCTTCCTTTATACCATTCTGATGGCCTTGGTCTCTGGATTAGTTTCCCGGGGCCGCTAGGACAAATAATCACAAACTTAGCAGTGGTTAAAATGACCCTCTCCTAGTTCTAGAAGCCCAAAGTCTGAAACAGGGTCCATGCAGCCCGTTGCCCTCACCGCTGTCCCCCACGGCTGCTGCTCTCAAGCCCCCCGAAGCCTTCCATGTGCTCCACTAATGGCCAATTCCCAGTCTTCCCTCTCCTTAATCCGTCAGTGTGACGCAGGCCAGAGCTCATTTCTCCATAAATTCCCTTTCCCTCGGCTTCCAGGAGACCACACTCTGCTTTCCCCCAGCCCTTGGGGAGCTCGAGTGCACTCGGCCAGCCGCCCTGCCCCTGGGCCAGCAAACGCTGCGGTGCCCAGAGCCAGACGTGGCTTTCCGTCTCATCCCCTCTGCCTGCTGGACGGTCCTCTGGTCCCGAGGCTCTAACCCAGGTCTCGATCATCGTGACTCCCGAATCACCATCAAACCCCAGCTGGTTCCTTGACATCTCCACACGATGCCCGATGGGCACGAGGAGTTAGGGTTCATGAGTGGACAGGAGCAGGGAGCTGGAGACAGCCAGTGAGGACAGAATTCCCAGGAGCTTTGCCAAAAGGGGAAGAGAGAGACAGGGCAGTGTCTGGAAGGGGGAAAGGGTCCAGGGAGGTTTGTTCATTTCAGATTGGATCTGAGCACAGCTTCAGGCTGCTGGGAAGGACCGGGCAGCACGGGAAGCGGGGAGGAGCCAGCATCCGGGGCGTGAGTGGAGGTGTGGACTGCCTCTGCAGGTGGGCTCCACAAACTCCGTGATGGGGAAGGTAGAGCGTACGGCACACACGTGCTCAAACTTTATAGTTTAGAACAACTCACCACTTTCTTCTCCTGGGCTCCGAGTACGCTTTTAACCCTTGATGGCATCAACCAGCGCTTCTACACCAAGTGTGACCTGAATCCTTCTGGAACCATGCAGGTAACACGGGACATGGTTTTTAAAATATAAGAAGTTCTAAACAATGTGATGCCGCTTTCTTCACCTCTGAGTTCTGCAGAAGCTCGTGGTTAGTGAGAAACCTTAACAGGTGGTCATTACCTGTCTGAATGGTGCGTTTCCATTTGGTTGCTCTCAGCCTGGAAAGCCTTAGTGCTTTCCCTCCATGGTGGCTGCGGTGTCCAAAGAGGGAAGGCCTCGAGCAGGACAGAACTGAAGGGGACCAATGATTCCAGAAGGAAAAGTAACAAGAGCCGCTAAATGTAGAGAATGCATGTGTCTCTCTCATTTTAGCATCTTAGAAACATTTTATGAGCAAAGTGAACAGATGGATGAAGCATCATGTCTAATGTATAATAAAGTTGGGCAAAATGCCTTTGCTTTGTATTAAAAAAAGATTCTATTTATTTAGAGAACGAGAGAGCATGAGCTAGGGGGAGGGGAAGAGGGAGAGGGAGAGAAAACCTTAAGCAGACTCTACACTGAGCACGGAGCCCACACAGGGATCAAGCTCACGGCAACCCTGAGATCACAACCTGAACCGAAATCAAGGGTGTGAGGCTCAGCCTACTGAGCCACTGACGCACCCCACCAGATGCCTTCTCCAGAGAGAGGGAGGGAGAGACTGCAGTGCGCTTTGTTAACCCAATACAAGCCACTTAATGATGAAAGCATTTTCACTTTGCTCCAAAACATGGGGAACTATGTCTCAGATCCGCCTCTAGGACCTCATAGGGGGCCCAAAAGGAAATCCCTACTTTAAAATATTTTCCAAATTAAAGTGTCTAATGATCAGTTCTGTCAACAAATGCTTTCCCTTTGTCTGGAGCTCAGTGCTGGTATGTTTTCATGAATGGAGTTTCGGTTCCATCTGCAAAGCGCCCGACCCCCCAGGGCTGTTGCCGTCCCCCCAGCACCCACAGGTCGTCTTTAATCCTCTTTTCTCCAAAGAGTTTTTAAAAATCAGTTCCCCAAATCCGGGGCTGAGAACAGACCCAAGCAGTCAGGCTATCCGTCGCCAACCGTAGGCAAGAGCCCACGTAGCTCATCCTGCACATGGACCTCCGTATGTTTCCGGCGGCTGTTCCCCATCTGAGTACATTCCCCACCCATGAGACCCATTGTTTCTGCTCTCTCCTTCACAGGGAAACTAGAGATCGCCACACTGCAATGCCCCTGGTTGTAAACACATGTACAACAGTATGCATCTCTTCTTTGGGGAAAAACACAATCCTTCCTCCTCCTTATCTTGCGCTCCCCTGGTGTTCTTCCTAGTTATGCCCTTCCTCCTCCCTGTTCGTGGAGCACGTGCTTCCCTTCAGGGACTAAACAAGCCTCCACCTGCCCTTCAGCTCAACACCCGTTCCTCCACGCTGCTCTCCTCCCAGCTTCTTCCCTCCCGCTGGCGTAACCCAAGAACCTCTCCTCTACCTCACCAGCCTCAGGCTGGGCCTGGTCTCTGCCCCAGTGCTCTCTTTGAAGGCCCTGCTGGACTTCCAGTGACCAAACGCCTCCTGTAGGGTCACCGAGGAGCTTTTGACACTATCGACCATCCACACCTTGAAATGCATCCTTTGATTCCTAGATGCTCCTTCTGTCAATCCGGCCGCTCCTTTTCCATTCCCACCGTCTGGGGACTCTGTCGCTCTGAGTTCCATCATTGGGCACCCTAACCTGCTCTGCAGGACGTTCCCAAGGGTCACACCGACGCCCCTAATTTCTGCCATGCACTGAATGCCAACTCTGTCATTCCACCCTGGACCTCTCCCTGAGCTGATGGCTCATTTCCCAAGCACTTCGTGATTATCCTGAACGGCCTTCATGAATGACTGTAGACTGCAATGTTAGCAAGTCTATAATTAAATTCCCACGGCCCAGGCCCAGCTTCCCTGGGCTTATTCCCTATACCTATGGCTTCCCAACCTTCCCAATGGGACGCCGCGTCTTATCTCTTTCACCCCTAGGACCTGGATCAGCCCCTTGTCTGGAAAATTCAAATAACCCTTAATCAGTCTTCCAGGTAGTGATGTATTTTCCTTCCAGCTCATCTTCTGTTCCAGGAACAGACATCAGAACCACCAGGAGATTTCTCACAGACTATCCACCAAGCACCCACAAATACGTCCTCTCTTTCACATCCAGACCAAACTTTCAAGGTCGCCACTCTCGGACGTTCCCATTTTTCAGGCAGAAGGAGGGAAATCACCTGCTGATTATCCCGTAGCTGAGACTTGGAAAAGCCCCAATTAACATGCACAGCATTTGTTCAATTCTTTTCCATGTATATTCACAGATTGTGTGTCTATTTATACTTCTATTCCCAAAGCTGTTTATATATTGATTTAAATAAAAGTTCTTCCTTTAGTAAATGAAGCCGCTTACATTTTACATGTGCTCTTGACATGAGCAGATCCCACACTGTACATCAGGAAGCCAGTCTCATCAAACGTGCTCCTGCGATAACACTGATCGAGACAAACCCCCTTCAATAAATAAATCGTCTTGAGACTAGAAACACATGCATCGTGGGGCTTCATGGTTCTCTTCTACCGCGCTTCCCTCCACGGTGCTCACATGCATGGGCGCACACACTCTCCCAACCTTTCACCACTTCAAAACTTACAGCTTTATACATTCCACATAACCCGGATTTCCTTTTTTTCTCATCTTCACTTACAAAATTGTCCATTTTAAAACACATTCCAAGGGCACCGTCTAATGATACACAATAGAGAATCACAGATTTTTTTTTTTTAATGCAGGTTTTAAGTTTGTGGAATACTTTTGAAGGTGTTTACATGCGATGTGGATTTTTTTTCTTTGTAATGTAAGCTTTTAAGTTTTATTGTACATTTAGAATATGTTGTGTGGGACAGATGCAGAACATTCCAGAACACACTTGCTTTATGTGAAACGTATAGTCCCACAGAATATCGTGACCGAAGCCCTTCTAGCTACTGAGCAGGACAAGCGATGGAACTCCGTCAGCCCCTCCACAGCGGACCCTTGTGTGCCGACCCTCACCGCTGCTCCAGAAATACCCACACACTGATCTGGGGATACTCACGTCTTGGCCTCATCCCTCAGTTTTATCCCTCAAGCGTGATCTCTTAACCCTGCCGTTGGGTTTTGTCCATTCTAATATGCCTCTGAGTCTTTTTTAATACATAGATTCCTCCTTACTCCTTTTTTCTTTCTTATGTAATTTATTTGGTAAAGAAACCAAGTTAATTGACGTGGCGTGTTCCCATGGTTCGGGTTTTCCTGAAAGACAGTCCTGTCTTCCACAGTGCTCGGTTCTTTCTCTTTCCTGTAAACTAATAGTTGGATATATAGATTGGATCAGAATCAGGGTCAATTCGTTTTTGTTCAGGGAGACCACCTCATTGGGTGGTTCTCCATCAGAAACACAGGGTATTTCCTGCCTGATCCGTGATGTTAGCAGACATGATCCCCTTGCCTAGAACCATGAACCCATGATGATGATATTAGAATTCTAATATTTTTCTTGCTTTCTTAATGGGAATAATGTCATTAAAAGGCAGTTTTCCCACAACTGTTATTTGATTACTCAGTGGTGCGTTTTTTTTTTTATTGTTACTTAAAAATTTTTTTTCCAGTGTTACAAGATTCATTCCCCATTCCCCACACCCAGCGCTCCACGCAATAGGTGCCCCCAGTACCCACCACCAGGCTCTCCCAACCCCCACCCCCCTCCCTCCAAGTCCCTCAGTTTGTTTCTGTGTCCAAAGTCTCTGTTGTTTCATTTCTCTCCCTGATTACCCTACTTCCCATTTACTTTCCTTCTCCCACTGTCCTCCAGGTTACCCCTCATGCACCGCAAGTAAGTGAAACCATGTGATACTTGACTTTCTCCACTTGGATTATTTCACTCAGCATAATCTCTTCCAGTCCAGTCCATGTTGCTACAAAAGTTGGATATTCATCCTTTCTGATGGAGGCATAGTATTCCGTTGTATATATGTACCACATCTTCTTTATCCATTCGTCTGTTGATGGGTACCTTGGCTCGCTCCACAGTTTGGCGATTGTGGCCATTGCTGCGATGAACATTGGGGTACATATGGCCCTTCTTTTCACTACATCTGTATCTTTGGGGTAAATGCCCAGTAGTGCAATTGCAGGGTCATAGGGTAGCTCTATTTTTAATTTTTTAAGGGATCTCCACACTGTTTTCCAAAGCGGCTGTACCAGTTTACATTCCCAAAAACAGTGTAAGAGGGTTCCCCTTTCTCTGCAGCCTCTCCAACACTTGTTGTTTCCTGACTTGTTAATTTTGGCCATTCTGACTGGTATAAGGTGGTATCTCAGTGTGGTTTTGATTTGAATTTCCCTGATAGCTAGTGATGCTGAACATTTTTTCACATGTCTGTTAGTCATTTGTATATCTTCTATGGAGAAGTGCCTCTCTTCATGTCTCTCGCCCATTTTTTGATGTGTTCATCTTCTTTTTGGATGTTGAGTTTGAGTAGTTCTTTATAGATCTTGGGTAACAGCCCTTTGTCTATAGTGTCATTTGCGAATATCTTCTCCCATTCTGTGGGTTGCCTCTGTTTTGTTGACTGTTTGTTTCCTTTGCTGTACAGAAGCTTTTTATTTTGATGAAGTCTCAAAAGTTCATTTTCGCTTTTGTCTCCTTTGTCTTTGGAGACGTGTCTTGAAAGAAGTTGCTGTGGCCGATGTCAAAGAGGTTACTGCCTATATTCTTTTCCAGGATTTTGATGGATTCCTGCCTCACGTTGAGGTCTTTCATCCATTTCGAGTTTGCCTTTGTGTGTGGTGTAAGAGAATGGTGTAGTTTCATTCTTCTATACGTACCTGTCCAATTTTCCCAGCACCATTTATTGAAGAGACTGTCTTTTTTCCACTGGATATTTTTTCCTGCTTTGTCAAAGATGATTTGCCCATAGATTTGTGGGTCCATATCTGGACTCTCCACTCTGTTCCATTGGTCTATTTCTCTGTTTTTGTGCCAGTACCACGCTGTCTTGGTAATCACAGCTTTGTAATAAAGCCTGAAGTCAGGTAACGAGATGTCCCCAGCTTTGCTTTTCTTCTTCAGCAATTCCTTAGCGATTCGGGGTCTTTTTTGGTTCCATATAAATTTCATCAGCAATATTGGTCTGAAGTTTTCCTTTTTGATGGGGTCTTTGTCTGGTTTGGGGATTAGAGTGATGCTGGCTTCATAGAAAGAGTCTGTAAGTTTTCCTTCTTTTTCTATTTTTTGAAAGAACTTCAGGACAATAGGTGTTATTTCTTCTTTGAATGTTTGGTAGAATTCCCCAGGATATCCGTCTGGTCCTTGACTCTTGTTCTTGGGGAGGTTTTTGATCACTGCTTCAATCTCATTACTAGATATAGGTCTATTCAAATTGTCAATGTCTTCCTGTTTCAGTCTTGGAAGTTTATAGGTTTCTAGGAATGTATCCATCTCTTCTAGGTTGTTAAACATATTGGCATATAATTGTTGATAGTAATTTCTGATGGTTGTTTCTATTTCCTTGGTGTTAGTCGTGATCTCTCCCCTTTCATTCATGATTTTATTAATTTGGGTCTTATCCCTTTTCTTTTGGATGAGTTTGGCCAGTGGTCTATCGATCTTATTGATTCTTTCAAAGAACCAGCTTCTAGTTTCATTGATGCATTCTACTGTATCTCTAGTTTCTGATTCATTCATCTCTGCTCTAATCCTTATTATTTCCCATCTTGTGTGGGGGGTTGGTTTAATTTTTTGTTGATTTTCCAGTTCTTTAAGGTGTAATGAGAGTTGATGTATTTGGGATTTTTCAATGTTTTTGAGTGAGGCTTGGATGGCTATGAATTTCCCCCTTAGGACTGCCTTTGCTGTATCCCATAGGTTTTGCATCGATGTATCTTCATTCTCATTGGTTTCCATGAAGTGTTTCAGTTCTTCTTTGATTTCTTGGTTGATCCACATATTCTTGAGCAGGATCGTCTTTAGCTTCCAAGTGTTTGATTTTCTCCTGAACTTTTTATGGTGGTTGAGTTACAGTTCATGGCATTGTGGTCAGAGAATATGCAGGGAATAATTTCAATCTTCTGGTATCGCTTGAGCCCTGATTGGTGACCTAGTATGTGGTCTATTCTGGAGAAAGTTCCATGTGCACTCGAGAAGAATGAGTATTCTGCTGTTTTAGGGTGGAATGTTCTGAATATATGCATAAGATCCATCTGGTCCAATGTGTCATTCAAGGCTCTTGATTTTTTTGTTGATTTTCTGTTTAGATGATCTGTCCATTGCTGAGAGTGCTGTGTTAAGATCTCCTACAATTAATTTATTCACATCAATATGATTCTTTATTTTGTTTAACAGTTGGCTTATGTAGTTGGCTGCTCCCATGTTGGGGGCATAAATATTTACAATTGTTAGATCTTCTTGATGTATAGACCCTTTAAGAATGATGTAGTGTCCTTCTGTGTCTCTGACTACAGTCTTTAGGCTAAAATCCAATTTGTCTGATATGAGAATCGCTACCCCGGCTTTCTTTTGGGGTCCATTGGCATGAAAGATGGTCTTCCATCCCCTCACTTTCAATCTGGAAGTGTCTTTAGATTCAAGATGAGTCTCTTGTAAACAGCATATGGATGGGTCCTGTCATTTTATCCAGGCTGCAACCCTGTGTCTTTTTATTGGAGCATTTAGGCCATTCACATTGAGAGTGATTATTGATAGACACATTTATATTGACATCATGTTGCCTGTGGAATTCATGTTTCTATAGATTACCTCTGTAAATTTCTGTTTTGTGTCGCTCTTGGGTTCATTTCTCCTCTATAGAACCCCTCTTAGTATGTCTTGTAGTGCTGGCTTGGTGTTTGCATAATCTTTTAGTCTTTGGCAGTCCTGGGAGCTCTTTATTTCTCCTTCCATCCTTAAAGTCAACCTTGCTGGGTACATTATCCTTGGTTGCATATTTTTGTCATGTAATTTCCTGAATATGTCTTGCCAGCCCTTTCTGGCTTGCCAGGTTTCTGTGGAAAGGTCTGAAGTTATTCTGATGGTCCTCCCTCTATAGGTAAGGGATCACTTTCCCCTAGCTGCCCTTAAGACATATTCTTTGGTTTTATGATTCACGAATTTCACAATTATGTGCCTGGAGGTTTTTCTGGCCTGTCTGCTTCTAGGACATGAACATTTGTTTCATTCCCCAGATTTGGGAAATTTTCATCCATGATTTGTTCAACAATATCTTCTAGGCTTCTCTCTCTCTCAATTCCTTCAGGGATTCCAATAATTCTGATATTGGAGCGTTTCATGGCATCATTCATTTCCCTTATTCTGTTTTCATGGGATTTTAGCTGTTTGCTCCAAGACTTCTCTTGCTCCTCCTTCTTAATCCATCTGTCTTCTAAATCACTGATACGATCTTCAGCTTCACTTACTCTGGCTGTTAGCATATTTAAATTAGATTGCATCTCATCTAAAACCTTTCTAACCTCAGCCTTCACTTCTGTTACTATGGCTTCCACTTTGAGACTAATGTTCTTTTCTAAATTAGCCATTGCTTGGATGATTGCTGCCCTGAATTCCATTTCTGTCATATTGTTTATGTTCATTTCCAGTAATTCTGTGACCAGGGTTGCAGTCTCAGGGTTCTTCTTCTGTTGGATGTTCCTCCTCCGAGTCATTGTGGTGAGGAGTGGTTGAGGGGGTGTATAGCTAAATATATCAGCCACTCTCTAGGTGGATTGGTTGTTGGAAGGTTTTGGAGCAACCAGAATTCACCACTGA